>OX419592.1:6407610-6521050 GCA_948473455.1 Teleiodes luculella | reverse complement strand
AAAGGAGCAACAACTTTCAATTGTGTATCCCGCCAGCCAAGCGCAGTTTTTATGTTAAAGGAAACTGTAAGTTGTCTATATGACACGCGTACGTACTAAACTTGATGTTGTGTTGTTTGTGAGTGTTATATAGGTAAATGAGGTATGTAATATGTACCAATTGAGGAATTGCGTAAAAGTACCAGAGAAGACATTTCACGTTGAATGTACTGGTATGTACCTCTCTGACGGTGCCGCGGTAGAAGCGCTGGTCGAGGAAGAAGAGCGCGATGCAGGGCTCGCCCACGGCCCAGCGCGCGTACTTGGCCTTGGGGTCGGGCTTGCTGAACTTCACGTTGAATGTACTGGTATGTACCTCTCTGACGGTGCCGCGGTAGAAGCGCTGGTCGAGGAAGAAGAGCGCGATGCAGGGCTCGCCCACGGCCCAGCGCGCGTACTTGGCCTTGGGGTCGGGCTTGCTGAACTTCACGTCCAGCGCCTTGCGGATCAGCTCCAGCGTGTCCTGCTGCTGCACCTCGTGCAGGTAGATCACGCCCTCGTTGTCGATGTATCTGGACATTACAACATTATACTAATATAATAAAGCTATACTAATATAAGAGAGAGAACCTCTAATTGGTTGTTTAGGACCTATTTCAATCTTTCTAATTTTGTTAAATGTTTTTTCTCCCTTGAAATAAAAATAAATAAATAAATAATATTATCAAGAGGAAAAATTTAATGATTTGTTTGTTTGCATTGAATAGGTTCCGAAACTACTGAACCGATGTAAATGAAACTTGGTATAGATCTTGAGGAAAGACATAGGCTACATTTTATCGCGGGAAAATGCACATTTGCATGGGAAAACCTTTTAGCGGAAAGCTAGTAAATAAATATTTGGAGACATCTCACACACGGCCGTCTGACCCCAAACTAGGCAGAGAGAGCTTGTATTAAGTAATTGCCTCGATTATATATTTTTACAATGCATGTGCTCGAAAAGGAGCGTTTTCTAGGCAGCCAAACAGTGCGGAAAGTAGCACTTTTCCGCACTAGTGCTTTTTACTTTTCAGTTTTTTTTTTATTTTTTCTCAGCCTGTCATTCAGCCAGTCAACCTAACATTTCAGTATTTGAGATATTTTTATTACCAATTGTTACTAATATAAAGGGAACAATAAAAATAACAATTCAATAAACGCGTTTATAATTAGTATAATTACTTTAGAAATTGATTTTTATTGATAAATTACGTTCAAATATTAATTAAAAATTTGCGTGGCTGAATAAATTTTACTCATTGCCTTATTCGACAGCTTTGCACATGCGCAGTAGATGTTTTTTTCAGCGCGAATGTGTTTTGTTTATGAAGCCCGTCATTTTATACGCCTTTTTAATATAACTGTTTTTTTTTCTTGCACAATGCATTGTAAAATCTTGTATGATACACGTGCGAAAGATGATTTCCGACTCGTGTCGGCTTATACACTCGCTCGCTTTGCTCGCTCGTGAATAAAATGACACTCATCGGAAATCACATACTTTCCGCACTAGTATCATAAATAACTATTACAATGCATGTGCTCGAAAAGAGTGTTTTCTAAGCAGCCAAACAGTGCGGAAAGTAGCACTTTTCCGCACTAGTGCTTTTTACTTTTCAGTTTTTTTTTATTTTTGCTCAGGCTGTCATTCAGCCAGTCAACCTGACATTTCAGTATTTGAGATATTTTTACAAATTACTGATTTACCAATTGTTACGAATATAAAGGGAACAATATTAATAACTATTCAATAAACAGGTTTATAATTAGTATAATTACTTTAGAAATTTATTTTTATTGATAAATTACGTTCAAATATTAATTAAAAATTTGCGTGGCTGAACAGTCATTTTACTCATGCCTATTCGACGAGGTAGCCTTGCACATGCGCGCGCAGCGCAGTACATAATATTTTCAGCGCGCATGTGTTTAAGAAGCCCGCCATTTTATAGGTACGCCTTTTTAATATAACTGTTTTTGTTTTCTTGCACAATGCATAGTAAAATATTGTATGATACACGTGCGAAAGATGATTTCCGACTCGTGTCGGCTTATACAATCGCTCGCTTTGCTCGCTCGTGAATAAAATGACACTCATCGGAAATCACATACTTTCCGCACTAGTAGCATAAATATCTATTTTTAATTTATAGCATCACATTGTATAGAAGTAGGACTTACGTGGGCGTGGCGGTGAACTCAGTGCACTGCAGCGGTTCGGGCGGCAGCCAGTCGGAGATGAAGACTGTGCTGGACTCCTCCGCGGCGTCTTGCGGCTGGTCGTCCTCGTCCTCGGAGCTGGGCCCGCCCGCCTGGCTCATGGGCCTCTGGGGCAGAGGCTCCAGCTGAAGCCACTCGTCCACTGAACCAGTCACGTTCTTGAGGAACGACAGCATATCGTCTTTTGACGACTCTGCTTCGGTTGCCGAGTGCTGTGAGGAAAGGTTCTGTTGTTAGGGTTGAGATTCGTTTAGATGTATAAATATTGACTTGAAACTACAGGTACAGTTACAGCTATTACAGATAAATTTCGAATTAGTTTTAAAATGACGTCTCGGCCCCCGTATTTGATTTGAAGTACTTAATATCTTTCTTTAATTTATTAGGTAAAGAGTAAATGAGCCTTACATAAAATAAAAGAACATTATCAAAAGTCACGATGTATCAAGATAAGGTATTTTCCTAAGTCACGTAAAGCTAAAACATCTCTTCTACGTCATCAACGAAAAACAATAAAAGCAAACACAAGTGTTCATCACGCGAATGTTGTTCCACAGAATTAAAAAACAAAAGTCAAATCGATTTATAAAAAAAAAAGAAAAAGCTTTACTCAAACTAAGGCTGGGTTTTGTCTGTAAAAAAACAAGGTCTTCTACTCGGACTAACTAGGAAAAACTAGGGCTAGGTAACTGCTATTCATCCTTGTTGAATGTGTGTTATTCGACAAGGATGAACAGCATGATGACCTAGGCTTGTATCAAGTCACATGGTCGGAGTGTTAGACCTAGTTTTTTTTTATAAGCCATGTCAGTAGGCCTACTATGTAAGTAGTGAGAGGCTCGAGAAGCTGTCAAACGCGACATAGTGACATTAGAGCCATAGCAGTTTTGTCAATATGTCGCGTTTGACAGCTTCTCGAGCCTGTCGCTACTCACATAGTAGGCCTACTGAAAAGAATGTCGAATTGTAAGTGTAAACAACAACGCCCCTCACCTTGGCGGTCTTGTCGGGTATGGCGAGCCCCTGCTCCACGACCTTGTGGTTGAGGCAGCGCCACTCCGACTTGTTGGGCTCGCGGCAATGTAAGTGTAAACAACAACGCCCCTCACCTTGGCGGTCTTGTCGGGTATGGCGAGCCCCTGCTCCACGACCTTGTGGTTGAGGCAGCGCCACTCCGACTTGTTGGGCTCGCGGCAATGTAAGTGTAAACAACAACGCCCCTCACCTTGGCGGTCTTGTCGGGTATGGCGAGCCCCTGCTCCACGACCTTGTGGTTGAGGCAGCGCCACTCCGACTTGTTGGGCTCGCGGCAATGTAAGTGTAAACAACAACGCCCCTCACCTTGGCGGTCTTGTCGGGTATGGCGAGCCCCTGCTCCACGACCTTGTGGTTGAGGCAGCGCCACTCCGACTTGTTGGGCTCGCGGCAATGTAAGTGTAAACAACAACGCCCCTCACCTTGGCGGTCTTGTCGGGTATGGCGAGCCCCTGCTCCACGACCTTGTGGTTGAGGCAGCGCCACTCCGACTTGTTGGGCTCGCGGCAATGTAAGTGTAAACAACAACGCCCCTCACCTTGGCGGTCTTGTCGGGTATGGCGAGCCCCTGCTCCACGACCTTGTGGTTGAGGCAGCGCCACTCCGACTTGTTGGGCTCGCGGCAATGTAAGTGTAAACAACAACGCCCCTCACCTTGGCGGTCTTGTCGGGTATGGCGAGCCCCTGCTCCACGACCTTGTGGTTGAGGCAGCGCCACTCCGACTTGTTGGGCTCGCGGCAATGTAAGTGTAAACAACAACGCCCCTCACCTTGGCGGTCTTGTCGGGTATGGCGAGCCCCTGCTCCACGACCTTGTGGTTGAGGCAGCGCCACTCCGACTTGTTGGGCTCGCGGCAATGTAAGTGTAAACAACAACGCCCCTCACCTTGGCGGTCTTGTCGGGTATGGCGAGCCCCTGCTCCACGACCTTGTGGTTGAGGCAGCGCCACTCCGACTTGTTGGGCTCGCGGCAATGTAAGTGTAAACAACAACGCCCCTCACCTTGGCGGTCTTGTCGGGTATGGCGAGCCCCTGCTCCACGACCTTGTGGTTGAGGCAGCGCCACTCCGACTTGTTGGGCTCCAGCGCGCCGCCCTGGATCGTATGGTACACCCACACCTACAAACAAAAAACAAAGTCTAAAACCTTGGTCAAACAGCGATTAGTCGCTGTGAATTGACACTCGCAGCGAGAACTCGCTCAGTGTGACAGGGATATTCGCTGCGGATTCCATACTAACCGTGTTCATTTTTAGTCGTAGCCATCGACGATGTCGTCGATGGTCGTAGCGAATGCAATCGCAGCGACTATTCGCTAAATGTGACCGAAGCTTTAATAAACAATCTAATGAACTTTTATAACTATTATAATTATAAAACCTAAAATGTACCATTTGAATACTAATAATAAATATGAATATGAAAAAAATATTTATTTACTTTTACCACAATTTCGGTTAAAGCTATTTGGCAGAGTCCTTCTTCTATGCTACTATTATAAAGAGGAAATTTTCGATTAATAGTTAGTTTGTTTGCATTTAATAGGCTCGGAAACTACTAAACCGATTTTAATGAAGCTTGGTATAAATATATACTTTAGAAAGTAACATAAGCTACCATTTACTTATTTATTCAGGAAAATTCCTTATTCATACGAAAAAAAAGTGTTAATGCGTACGTATGCGTGCGTAATGCGAGGTGGCAAGCTAGTTTAAGCATGTAAATGCTTGTGGCAGAAGGGCCTGCTCATCTTTTTATTAGGGTGCTCCTACACGGTGCAAGTAGCTTGCGCATGTTGAGTCAAATTTGACTTCGTTTGGACACGCGAAGTACATACACTAGCCGCATTTAATCAAATCTATATCTGTGTGACCTATACTGAAATATTTAAGGAATGCCATGACATATTTTACAATTTACAATTTTAGTGCTTCCAAACGAAGTCAGTGACTCAACATACGGTGCTTCTCCCTTAGCGTAAGTAAATACCTCCACAGGCATGCTCTTGTTGCGGAAGTTGCCCACTTTGGTGATGAAGACTCTTGGGTAGGCGTCTAGGAGCTCCTTGAGGTACTCTTTAGTGATGGTAGGCCACTCGTCGCCGCCGTCCGCGGGCACCACGCCGCACAGGTGGCACAGGATGGCCGCGTCGCCCATCGCCGCCAGCTCGGGCGTCAGCTCGCGTAATTCAGAGAGTGGGACGGTCTCCACGCAAGCGAAGTCTGAGTAGAACACCTGGATACAATAATCTCACTTTAGAATCCTCTAAATTCCTATATCGCAATGGGCTCAATTCTGCCGTGGCCGCTAAAATCTCTAAATTTAAGTTGTTGGTCTCTTTCTTTCATATGGGAATCGAAGAGGAAGGGGAGATGAATGAATTTAATTTTGAATGAATGATATTATTATTTAAAATCAGTAGCGCAGCTGTCAAATTCAGCTTAATTTAGTCGGGATGTTTTTAAATTCCTGCTAAATTACGCGTAAAATCGATGTTTGACGTGTCTAAATGTAGGTTGGCAATCACCTGTCCCTTTTCGTTTTTAAGAACGTGAAAGGGACATATGGTTCTTAAATTTAAGTTAGAGCGTAATATGTAGAATCGGGACCAATATTTTATTAAGTGGATAAGATAGATGAAATATTTATTTAGTGGTATGTTTTCATCATTATCATATCATCATTAACAGTTCATATTATGTCCCCACAGAGGGACTCGAGCCTACCCTGAAATCAGGGTGAATAGACTCTGGTATGTTTTACCTTTACATTATTATGAAAACAAAAATTAAAGACACGAATAGCTCTCTTGAGTTGCGTCCACCTCATGGCAGACATTGAGTTCTCCTTGAAGGGACTACAAGTACAGTACAGTCTTCGTGGTCAAATAGTAAACACACTCGCCTCACATTCAAAGCCCCCGGGTTCGAATCCCGGTGGAGCACTCGTCGAAAAAAATTACAATGAGACTTTCTTCAATTTGGTTAGGACACTGCTGGTTGAATCACCAGAAAAAAAGACGATTTCGAGCACGGCAAGCTACTATCTTACGAATACAGTCGTTATACGAGCCATGTTGCTTTTTGCGGCTCAATCATTCTGACACCAGCGTAAAGAGGCACAGTTGACTAAGAACAGGTTATCTTCATACAAATATATTGTTTTCTTTTTTTTTAATTGACCTATGCTTGTGTCGAAAAAGTACAACGAATCAAGCTTCGCCGGACTTGAAATATGTTATGTGCCTATATGGCGCGCGGCGCGGACGCACACATTCAAACCGATGCGAAAAAATTTGTATGAAGATAACCAACTGTTGTAAGTTTGTAAGTAGTAATGTGACCTTGGCGGTGTCTGTAGTGACGTCGACGATGACGGCGCGGCGCCAGGTGCGCGAGAGTGCGCAGGGCGCGCAGCAGCGCTCCCCCACCGCCCACTCCCCCTTCCCCGCCTTCCTCTTCCCGTACACGCGCTGGATCTCCTCGTACAGCTCGCTGAACGCCTTCTGCTGATGCACCAGCGCCACGTACAGTAGCGACGGGGACTGGTAGTGCAATATTTTCGCTTCAAGTCTCAAAGGCCCTTTGTCTTTCGCAATGAGCTCCTTCTCGTTTATTTTCTTGGGCGTGGAGTCTTTTTGAAGTAATTGTATTTGGCCTGCAGGTTTTCTGCGTATTACAGGTTCGTCTAGTGGGGATTTGTTGGTGAAGACTTGATCTTCCACTGCACTGTTCTGGTTGAATCCGAACAATCTGTAATATTAAATATAAGTGAGGTCTCTTATCATAGTCCAAGTCCTTCTGGATTTGGAGTTCGCAATACTGGTAAACGAATTGGGAATCGCAACAGCAGAGCTGTTGTGTAAACGCTGCTGCTATTTCCCAAGGAGTGCATTGATACGCCCCATACAATACTAACAGAAAGAGTCGGTTTGGCCTAATTCTATATCGGAAACCACAGGAAGAGGTTTCAATAATGTTTTTTGAAATATCAAATTCTCTATAAAAAATTGCGGTTGTCTGTAAAGTCGGTTTACTGACGATACTTGAACGTGACAACGATTGTGCCTCTTTGTCGCTCGTTCCGCGTTCTCGCTTGCACTTCAAGCCTTAAAAGGAACGCCTCAGCCGCGCGGTAACGCCGCATTGCGTCATGTTTTTTCGTGCGTGCAGCCGGCTCCATTGAATTATAAGACGTCAAAAGTAAAACTATCATCAGGCTGATGCCTACTTTGCAGTAATATGTGCGAAAAAACCGTTAGAACATGACGCTAATTCTGGTGACTACGCGTCGACAATAGCGCCCCGTCGAGCTCTCACCCGAAGGTGACGGCGAACTTGTGTTTGATCATCTCGGTGTTGAGGCAGCGCTCGTCGTCGGGGTCGGCGCGGTCGTAGAGCGTGACGCCGGCCGAGCCCCGGCGCGCGTCCTCCACGTGCAGCTCCAGCAGCCGGCCGCGGTACCGGCCCAGCAGCGCCACCGAGCCCGACGACCACGACTTGTTCAGCGGGGTCACGCCCGCCAGGTGGCACTCTACCGCCTGCAACATTCAAGTCTGTTTAGTCAATGTACAGTGCAAGTTCATAAGTGCAGTCATATCACGTGTTTTTATACTTTCAAATAACTTTTTTCCTAAAGGCTCATTATTCTTATTTTTGTGTGTTACGTATACAGTGTACGGGACTCAATATTTTACTACAAACGATATGTCCTGAATGCTTTTGGAAAAAAGGGTAATTTAAAGTAGAAGCACGTGATATGACTGGCCTTATGAACGCGACCGTACGTAAGGTAATTTTGTACGACTGCTTGTTCCTGAATAAATAAAAACAAATAAATAATGTCTGGGAGAAGGGGGGAGAGAGTGGGAATGTCAATATGGTGCATTGACTATTCGCTGATGAGACACTCAGATTTATCGTAGTTGTAAGTGTAGCGCAAATGTTTTACGATTTGAGTATTAGACCTTTATCTATACTTTATAATACAATGTTTTATACTAAAAGAGGAAAAATATGATTGTTTGTTTGCATTAAAGAGGTTCGGAAACAACTGAACCGATTTTAATGAAACTTGGTACATAGATAGAATAAACTTAGGAAAAGGACATAGGCTACCCTTTACCGCGGAATAATCTGATTAATGTGGGCGGATAGCTAGTAACTAATAAAATTTAAAGAAAATAAGAAATATTTTAGTGTAAACAAAATAGTTACTTACCTAATTAATTTAGTAATAATATGGTAAAAATATATATGAAAAAGTGAATTAAACATTATTATGTTACCAGCGCGCGTTGCTTGGTGAACTTCTGGTGTAGGTAACGGAGCGCGGTCCAGTGGACTAACACCTGAAATAAAAGTAATTATTTAGTATCTTACATATGAAATAATGGCACGCACGGCGCTTCATATAAAATACACTGTTAAAGAATAATTTATATTTATTTTTAAATGGAAGCCCTACTAGTATAATCTTATAATATTAGCGAATAGGATGGCTCATTCATCGTCGTCGTCGTTACTCTTATGTCCCTACCGAGGGGCTCGAGCCTATCCTGTCAGCGGTGCGGGTTAGTCAATAATAATATCACATAAAACCTTTGAATTACTTCACACTTTCACAGATGTGTGCAGGTCATCGACGAGTCATTTAAAATTCGAATTCAAAATTAAATGACGTGAGAGGCTCACTCCATACAAAGCGTGACGTGACATCTACAGAGGGGTCTTTCGAGCGTCGACGTCGCGTTAGTGCCGACGCGACGCCAGCGCTGGCCGTCGCGCATACTGCAGGCCATGGCCTCTAAGCGCTGTCACCGCCACTACCGAGTTGCTTGCCCTTGTCACTATTAAAATTGTAGTTTTTTAAGGTTTTATGTAAGCTTTTATAAAAATTTTAAATGTTATGTTTATGTTAAATCATAGGCAGGAAAATTAGTGAAACAAAAGACGTGTTCGCAAAAAAAATCTATTAAAAATAAACGCAGCGCTGGCGTCGCGTCGACGCTGGAAAGACGCTCGGAATACGCCAGTGTGGGGGGTCTGTAACAGGTCAACTCAAGCAGTATGAATTCCCCATAGTTTTTAAGAATGGTGGGAACGGTCTTTTGAAGAACTGTGAAAATATGTGCGCTACTCTTTTGTTTTTGTGAGGGTCTGTCTGTAACGTTCTTGTAATGATTGCAGTAGTGTGCTAGTATAGTGGTGTTGTTAGTGCGGTGTACCTGCGCGCCGATGTCGGGCAGCAGCGCGGCGACGCGGCCGCGGCCCGGCAGCGCCGCCACCACGCAGCGCGCCCACGACACGCGCTCCATCGGCTCCATCGACACCGACAGATCCGTCTTGTCCAAGTTCGCCACGTACGACATGCCTCAACATAAACATTACATCATTAGTGGCTCTGTGAGCTGTATACCTCGAGAGTCAGTAAAAAAAAATCTTCATTTATTAATCAAATCAGCGGAACCTTTACTCTAGAAATCAATATCGATCCCGATTTTAACCCAATGCAATACCAAAGTAAATTTTAGACCGCTATTCTGAAAATCTGTCCACCAAGCGTTGACAAATGTCCGATTTCATTTAGTTCAGTCAATATCCTCCCAATTTGAAACCAAGGTGCCGCTAGTGTGGTATTCGAGAGTAAGAAACGCCCGATCTCAATGTCGACGGGTCGGAATCGCCGTCAAGAGTAGCCCCTAATTCACAAAATTTAATTTTGAATCGGTTGAGAAACCGATACAAAATTTAATTTTGAATCGGTTGAGAAACCGACGGCGGTTGTCATGATATCGGTTGTATTATATAATTAGAAATAGTGTACTGATCCTTCATTTTTCGCCGTGCCCAACAGGGCCCATATTGTATTATACTTTTTTTTACATCTTTATTTTACCACTATGTTTGGGTTGCAAAAAAGGATTGAATGAGACTTTGCTAGCCGGAAACCTCAATAAGTCCGTCAATTTTAAAAATTCTACAAAATGAACGAATCAGCTCAGTAAGTTTTGAAATAATCGGTTGAGAACTACAACACAGGGCGGTCACTCCATAGAGAAAACGCGTTTTGACAAGCTACTTCTTTTTGTATATCAACTACAAGTCAAATGGCGCTAGGCGCTATGTAAAAGACCCCCGAAAACCTCCGGCGGACTCCCGCGGTGCCTGCGGGGTGCGGGGCGTGGGGCGCTATATCGGGCGGAAACTCATTTTGGCGCGGGGGAGTGAGTGTCCTTTCTGTACGGGTTAGTACTATTATTTTCTTCTGTGACTACAATGTGTAGAGGAGAACGAACGGAATGAAGCTGCTTTACGATTTGCTCTTTTCCACACCTACCATCCATACATAGTTATTGGTGTCGATTCGATGTTGGCCAATGCACTAATCTTAACTAAAATGTAACTAAAATTTAGTTAAGATGTCGACCCTTAAAGTATGACTTGTAGTAAAAGCCAAAATGGTACTTTACAGGAGGAGCAAAAAACTAAAATGGTCAAATTTAAATAATTCATAACTTTTGAAGGAATAAAGTTATATTGACCCCGATAGGTTAATTTTTCTTAGATCTTGACTCCCTTTCATATTAACAAACTTAGTTTCTTGTAGCTCTAATATTTTCAGAGATAGCATGGCTTCTACTACAAAATAAAACTGCTCTTACTGGCTCTAACGACATATTTTTTAAGGTACGGGGTTTTCATCTGTTGTTAATTTTGTTATAATAGCCACTAATAACAGTGTATAATGTATCAAAAGGGTATTTAGCCTTAATTTTATCAAAGAAGATTGTAATATATTGTAGTAAATGCAGAACATTTTTAGCAGTTTGATCTTAAATTGTACAAAATATTTATGCAATGGCCTCAAAACTCACACAAATAAACGGCTTTTGGCCTTTTGTAACAGACTATATAATTTCATAAAAGACCCTAGTAAAATTACGATAGATATTAGTTTTAATGTAGGTTTTTCAGTAAAATACTCGTTTTTTGAAACTAAACAGTAATCAAAAATCATAATTTAGCTGCTAATTAATAACTTATTGTGTTGCTATTCGTTATTGGTAATTTTTGTACCTGTTAATAAAATAAACTTTTTTTTTCTACTAATTAACCAAAATTAAAGGTAGTTTTTACCATTAAAAATCACTATTTTACGTTAAACAAATATTTCCAACAAATTTTTGTGCAATAAGTTTAAATTTCACAGGAAAGCTAAACTTTTTCAGTGCCTACTCTAGAATACGAATATCAAAAAAGTAAAGTAAATTTATGAATTTCAGTTAAGAATAACTGTGTAAATGTTTTATACAGTATAATGTCAAATCGCTAACCATTTCCTCGAGTTTTTCTTTGGTAAATTCAAAATTATTTTTAAAATTATTATAAGTGACTATTAGATCGACTTGAAAAGTTTGTTGTTAAAGCCCGTGAGAGCAGTTTTATTTTGTAGTAAAAGCTTTACTATCCTATAACTATAAGTCATTATGGAAACTATTGTGGTAATTAGGACAAAATTATTCTGTTATTTTTTTTTGTGTTGTTACTAGCATTATGTTGTATAAGCCAAACAAATGCAAGTTTTGTCTTTTAAAACACAATTTTAAAAATTTCACTGTCAAGATTGATCATTACGTCTAATTAAAAAAACTAAAACTGGTTTTGGATGTAAATCAGAGTGCGTTGTAAAAGACACTTTTATTTAAATTTAAAGATTTTAAAAATACAGATCGATAGAGCTTGAAAAGCTGATTCCAATGGTATTAAAAACTCATTTTGGCCAAAATGGCGTTTACGACAAGTCATACTTTAAGGGTCGATGTGTCAGATGACATATTTAGCTATTCGGAACGCACGACTTAACTTAATTTTGTATGGAATCTGACAGGACTAAAAATAAGTTGAACTAACGCCATTTAGCTAATCGGGAACGACCATTCATCTGTCATTTTTAGTTCGTTATCTGTCATTTTTAGGTGTTTTGAACTTAAAATGGTCTTAATTTAGTTCAGTTTTTTTAGGTGTAGACTTATTATATTTTGTAAGTTTTGAGGTTAACAAACTAGGAAATCGGGTAAAAATTAAATAGTGATGAGTTTCTTAAACCAATTTACTTTCGTTAATTCTGGATATTTACTGAATCACTCATCCTCAGTCAGGTCAGCGGGGTCGGTCGAGTCTTTCAGCTAAAAACTCCATCAATCGTACAAGCAAGAGCATGCTAAGTAGATTACTTTGGATTTTGCACCTTTCTTATGTCCATCGAATAAGGAACAGAATCGCAATCGCGTTGGCCCAGCTTAACCTTCACAGAAGCCAGCACATGCAGTTGGACACTTGCAGAAGCCAGCACATGCGGTTGGACACTTGCACTACGAAATTCACCCCTGCCGCTACGAAATACAGGCGCTCTCAAGGTTATAATTTCCAGTCGCATGTGCTGCTTACTGTACAACAAATCGACCATAAGTTCTCTTTTGCAATTTCGTTTTTGTTTTACGCAGAATAAATATAAATTTCTAATTTCCGAAACTAAAACGGAACGTAACACATACTAAGTTGCGTTTCGTTGCGCGTGCGTTCGATTCACGAACGTTCACTTTATTGCGGATTAAGGTTGCATGACTTTATACCTTTGCCTTTCTGTTGAAAAAAAAAATATTGCAGGAGCGTGCACAGAGCGAGATAATGTGTATCCGAACGTTAATCGTGTCAAGATTTGTTTAGTCCTGTCAAAAATGAACTAAAATTAGTTAAGATAAGGCGGGTGCAATACCGAATTAGCCCCAATGTATTACTTAAAAATGACAATACAACTCTGACTTGCTACTTACTACTTTTGTAATTAATTTATGTAATTTTTTTTGAAAAAAAACAACGATTGATTACAACATAGTGGCTTACCTATTTCGGGTAAATAGACCAACTCTTTTTTGGCCAGGCTGTACTCTTGTTCCAATTCCTCGCATAGCTTGTCGTAGATTGGTTTTAAGTGTTTCTGAAAACATTAAAAATGATGATTTAAATTAAGATACGAAGGTATATATCTTTTTTGTTTCATTTATCTTAAACAAGTAGGAATACAAACCTTCCTGACATAGAACTTGTCAGGGCTCACGATGTGTGTGATGAAGACTTCTTCGACGGCCTTGGATTTCAAATCATTGCTGCCCATGAAGATTTTTGGACGCTCCATGATGCCCGAAATCTTCGGATACTAAAAAAAGAATTCGTTATCAAACAACGTAATTAAATAACTGTAAAATGTCAGTTGTTTACTGTTATCATACTTATGATATTTCATTAAAGCTATTAAGGTTTCATTTTGGTACGGGAGCTTAAATAGTTAGTCTCAAGCGGGACACTATAAAGAACTAACGTGATTTTAATTTTTACAAGACAACTTTATTGTCAGACGTAAATAGAAATCAAAGAAAAATAAGTACTCTTAACGCTTCTTCGGGTACCACTAACGTCACCCGGCAGAATCGGGCGGCGCGTGCGGGGTGCGGGGCGGGAACTTGCGCAGGTGCGGGGTGTATGTCCTTTTGTACGGGTACTAGTAATACTTCTGTGGCTTACACCTATTTGCACTAACCTCGTTTTAGGCTTTTCGTAGTTAAGAAAGACCTACGCTACTAAAGCTTAAAAAATAATTGGTTTTCACTAACAGTTTAATTGGGCAAACAAAATATTCACCAAACCTCACCTAAATATTTAGCCATCAACTTAAGCGATTCTTATGTTTAGTGCAAACGTTTGTAGCGGCGCGCCTGACTCAGCCAATACCAGGCGCGCTAGATAGATACTGCAGAGAGCATACGATTGCAGTCACATGTTGTAAACAATGTCTACGTCACATACGTCATTAGAGGAGCGACCAATTAGAAGCCGAAGCCTGAAACGCGCTATCAGAGTTTTCGCAAGACATTATTACGATTGTTTACGGGTCTTAGCGCGAATGTGTAGTAAGCACGAAAGCTTCACACAAACATTTTCGCAAGACATTGAATAAATACAAGTTCTAACGAAGTGCAGTTGGACCACGGTCTTCGGGTTCACTACCATGCCCGGCGGAAGATCTTCCCTTTGCCCCCACACGGTTATTAGTATTAGTGCTCACCACGAGCCTGTTGTTGGGCATCTTGGCGCGCTCGTGGAAGACCAGCGCGTGCGCGAGGCTGACGCCGTCCTCGAAGGTGAACACGTCGCACTCCAGCTTCACCGAGCCGTGGCTCGTGGCGCGGATGTGGCGCACGTTGATCACCGCCTGCTTGCTGCAAACACACACACATACACACATGAATGTAATGTGTTTAAATACCCTTACAAAGGTTTACATGTGAAACATCTACGGGGGTAAAACTGGTTATTGGCGTGGCGACCGTGGCGAGCCGATAATTTCGCGCGCGTCGTCACGCTAAATTCTGGACCTGATGCAGGAGCCCCCAGGATACTCTGCTTTTAATAAAATTACACCAGAGGTATCAAGTTTGGACTCATTGGAACAGTATCAATGTTTAGATTTTACTTAAAATATAGTAACCTTGATTATATTAAGGGTTTAGCAGCGGGGGTTTTATAAATTTTTAATGTAATGTTATTGTAGGTAGTGTTATATTGAGTGTTATAGTGAAGTGATGTATGTGTGTCTCACTTGTCGATGATCTTCTGTATGAGGTAGGCGTCGTCCGTGGTCCAGGAGTGTGCGCGCGGCTCGCAGTTGGCCAGCGAGCAGGCGATGGCCAGAGGGAACGGAGACTGCACGCGCGCCGGCGGCAGAAGGCGCAGCCTACAAACACACACATATACATACACTACACACACACACAAACAAGCAGTCCATATAGATAGATAACCATCGACTCGACAAAAGAACTCCACAAATTGGGTTAGATCTACTAATTATAATCCATTTATTATGTTATCCATATCAAAATTCTATACTAATATTATAAAGAGGAAATGTTTGATTGTTTGTTTGCATCGAATAGGCTCCGAAACTACTGAACCGATTTCAAAAATTCTCTCACTGTTCGCGCCAGCGTATCATTTATAAACTTTCGCAATAGCGATTTTTTATTATATTGTCGTACGATTTTATTATAGTGCCCTCATAGCCCAATCACCGGCCGTCTGTATTTGACGGTTAAAAAGTAAGTGTTTTCCTAGTATTGTAATAATGTGGATTAACAATTAAACGTAAAGCCGATTTTGCTTTGTAATTTTAGATTTTGAGCGCGGACCGTCAGTCCCGCTACCTACACACTCGACCTTGAACTCCCTGACTAGACGCTTGCTTGCACTTTGTAACATACTCTCCCCTTGTTCCTGGCGGAACACTCACTTATTTATTTTTTACAATAATAAACAGTCCAGTCACTCACTTTTTAATTACTTTTAAATAATGTACCAATCAAAGGTACCATTGTTGAAGTAACCTATTTTCGTACACTAGTTTTAAGCTATAATTATTTTAGAGAGTAAATCTATACTACATTTTCCAGTAAATTAATACATCTTTCTTTATAGGAAAAATATTTTTATAAACCGTAAGATGTAAAAGCCGCTAAATTTAGTCGGCCGGTCACCATAGAATAGCATTTCGTCGCTGCGCCTGCCAAATTCCATATGTGTAATTTTTTGATTTTTCATTTTTGTGCTAAAATTAATCTCCTATTAATTCTCTATGTGCTGTTAGTATCCTTTTTGTGATATTCTAACTGGAAACGAGAGTAACAAATTCCATATGTGTTTTGACAGTTTGAAAAAATCAGTAAGTGCAAAAATACACATACGGGATTTGTGTTCTATCGTCTTTTGCACGCCAACTGCGTTAAAGATGTGATATTTACATAGTTTATTTACTTTTCAATACTTATTTTTCATATATTATCTTCAAGTTCTCGATAAATAAATCGCCAATTTAAATTAATAAAACTTATCCTAACCTAAAATTTGTGGATCGTTGTTTTATAATTACACAAAATATGTATGTATGATACCTATCTGTCTATCTATCTACATGGGAGACGTCTCCAAGTGGTGCAGACGGGTAATCAGCTCCCTGTATGGGAACTATGTCACCCCTTATCCCAGCCTGATGATGCCACTCACCCGTATATGGTAAGCTTCTCCTCCTACCCGCGCGCATCACCTTCAAGAATGTGTCACGCGGCCTGCTTCCCTAGGCCCCCAGTTGCAAGAACCTGGGACCGGGGATGCGCGGTCGAGCGAACTGCGGGCAGATGGCCATGGTGTCAGCTTGGTGCCTCTACCGGGCTCCCACCCTGCTGCTGCACCGCCCCAGCCCGCCTTGCATTATGAGGGATTTGGGAACTTGCCCCACAGGTTTACCACCTCTATCAGGTTCGCAAAGACTAGTGGTTCTGCTTCCACTCAGCATGATGGCACGATCAATGGGCTCTGGTTTTACTGGCTGCCCCTGCGTTATCCCCTCAAACCTACCGGTAGACCTACATAATCTTAAAATGTTTCTTAATGTTGGTTCAGCAAATTTGTTCATTTCTATCTTGTCTGTGCCTATTATCTCCCATTTGGGCATTGAGAGCATTGGATACTTAGCGAGGAAGTGGAGACTCGTTACTTCTCCGCTACATTCTAGGCATCCTGGGTCCGTGATCCTTTTCGTTATGAAGAGGTGTCTGTTCAATGCACAGTGTCCAGTCACTATGCTTGTGATGGTTCTAACGTCTCGCTTTTTTTGTTTTAGCAAGAGCCTTGTGGTCTTTTATCCATTGCTTTGATAAAGAGTTTGGATTGTCACATGCCGATAGATGTGTGTTACACCTGGCGTTGGTTTCCTCTGCATAGATCATGGTATTTCTTATCTTTGCATAGATCACGCCTTTGGTAATTCTATCTGGGATGGGTAGATACGGTTCTGAGCCTACAACGGTTTTGACCGCACCTTCTCTAGCTAACTCTTCCATAATATGTGAGGTTGTATGTGAAGTCGATTAGGCCAGAGTTGTAGACAAAAGCCTAATCTACCTAATTAATACAGGTTAGGCTCGGACCTCAAGGTGGTGGGGACGAATATGGGCTGATACATACATACATAAAGACACGATCTTCTACCTCACAGATTGAGCAGAGCTTTAGTCGGCTCAGTGGGAGGACAAACTAAAACTTAATATTACTTTAGGCAAAGATTTTTGGTATCTATAAATCTAAGCAAAAAATGAAATCATTGAGCATCTCCTTGGCAATCCAGGGCATACAGGCACACTACCAATTGTACCACCAAGTGTCCGTGCAAGTTCAACGACTCATCCACGCCTACACTAGCAACGGTAGCGGTCCTGGGCTTAGCGCTGCTCTACATCTACATTCAGAAGGAGGCAAAAACAGACATGCTCCAATCGCTGAAGGCGGGAAAAATGGGATGGCGCTGAACACTCTGAAATCGGGGGGAACGAGACGGCAGATGAGCTGGCAAGGGAAGGGTCTGGTACCCGACCCATTGGACCGGAACCTATGCTAGGGGTGCCAAAACCCGGCTCAAGACGCCAACTGGTGGCTTGGGAAAGGCACCAAGCACATAACATCTGTCTTAAATCTGCTGGCCTGCTTTTTCCAGGTTTTCTCCCTAAATTAAGAACCGAGATATTAAATCTTGACCGGTTGAATATTCGTATACCTATTCATTAGGGCCCTTACTGGGTATTGTAAACTAACAAACACATGAACGAACAGGATGGGCTTATCAGAAAACCCTTACTGTATATTCTGTACAGACGAAGAGGAAACCCCACTTCACATCCTCTGTGAATGTGGTGCTCTCGTAAAAGGAGTCGAGTGCTGGAAGCGCACAAGTTTTTCCTCTAAGAATCCCGAACCTTATCCCACCAAAACCGTCAGCTTCTTCAAAGCCTGTAGGTTTTGGACAGGCTATGTAGCCTATGAGGGCTGACTACAATAGATCCAACAGTGGTCTTGAGGATACCCAAATCAAAATCATAATCTTAAGCTCAACGAAATTATTTAACGCTTAAGAAGAACTATTCTAAACTAAGTGCTTTCCTCCTCCTTGCGTCGTTTGTCACAATGCTGAGGGTGGTGGTCTCGCCAGGTCACTCTATCCTCGGCCGCGTTAATCGCATCACAAACTGAGGTGTTTAGGGCAGAGCGGATCTGATCAGACCAGCATTGGGTTTCTGCCTCTAGGCCTAAGTTGTCACTTCTCCTTCTGGCAATGTGCCCAAAAAACTCAAAGCTTCTCTGTAAGCATGTAGTATTGAGTCTTACTGGAATCTTGAGCTCGGTTAGTATAGATGAGATGCTTTAGAGCATGGCAATAATGCTAGAACTTAAATGAAGGTTGTCTGGAAGAGATCGCTAAGTAGCGATAAGACCGCCTTTGTGCACATTTCATTCCTAAGTTATTTGTGAAAATCTTATTATGTGCAAGCAATAAGAGTTACATACTAAGAATAAAGTGATAAGATAAACAGTGGCCATAAGTTATTATAAGATCTGATTATTTTTAATAGTACGACTGGTCGTATAAGAATGACAGATTATTTTATATGTAAATTCTAGTTTCCTAATTATTATATTCTATAAAATTGTTATCTTGTTCATAGAGAAACCAAAAAATCACATAATGATAAACATTAATATAAGAAAAATGGCACATTGTCAAATCCTTTATGTGTATAATAATGCACATACATTATTTTTTTATGCAGTTTCAAACCAGTTATGTGCACTTTTTGTCGTTAAAAAATTCTAGCTCCATAAATATGAAATATTTATGTCCTATTTTATATTTGTAATATGTCTTTAATAAACATCTTTGATGCTGTAATCAAAATTTTCTATTATTTTTTTTCATTAACTTAAAAATATGTTTTTTGTTATTTCCCAAAACCTTACATAAAACACAACTGGAACTTGTCAGGCGCAGCGACGATTTATGAATTTAACCATCCTAAAATATCTAATACATTATCATTCAGAAATTTTAGTGTTAGGTTAGTTTTGGATGGTGGGCGCGTAGAATTGAGTGCAATATTTGATACATTATCTGATAGCTAATACCACAATATACGTACTTTTCGATGTTGACAGTTTCGGTGCTCCCGAAGTCGATGCAGGAGACGAGGAACGTTGGGTTGTTCGGGTCTTTTCTGTTAATGCTGATCACGCGGCAACGCTGCCACATGTTATCAGCCTTATTGAACATTAGGTAGGTTTTACCTGCGAACAAGTCTATGCTTTATCACCAAAAAACAAGTTTCATATTTGCTAATATAACCATATTATTAGTCCGCGTGTTTACAAGCTACCGTCGAAACTGCTCATATTACAAGTGCGTAATGTGTTTATACTTTTATTATTCATTGTTATCATTATGCTTAACTGGAACTTATTTTAATAAGCAAAACAATATTTCTTTAGCTGACGGTTACGGTAGGTTAAACTTATCAAAGGATCGGGTGGGAAACATTTTGGTGCAGGTTCCTTATTTAACGAACATAAAGAACAGTGCAAAGTCCAAAGTGTTCTGCTTATATTCTTGACTGAACCACTATATTCTGTGGCTAAATAAAATATCTCATTCCTGCGGGAAAAAAGTTAATCTACTACAGTTCTTCTAATGATCATACTTATTTTATATTACTTTCCTTCTCCGAAGAAACGAATTCAACACGCGTGCAAAGTCGTAAAGTAGAGCAAAAGCTAGTACACGCATAACGAAAAAGGGCTTAATAACAATTTTGTTTTTAAATTAGGTATAGCACCGTTCTACTCCGAATCGTTTTCTCAGTAAATCAGTACCGTCAGCAAATTTTGAAAAAATATTGTCGGAAGCGCCCTTTTTTGTTATGATATGACTGCATATGGTCTAAGAAAACAAGGTCTAACACTCCGACCACGTGACTGACACAAGCCTACGTCATTTCTACATCATTTTGCCTGTTCATCCTTGTCGAATGCGTGTAATAGACAAGGATGAACAGCGCAAAATGAGGTAGGCTTGTGTCAGTCACATGGTCGGAGTATTAGACCTTGTTTTTTTGTTAGACCACGTGACTGCAGCATATTGGTAAGCACGTACCCTCAGCGACGTGTTTGAGCGAGGGTTTGGGCTGCGAGGCGGCGTTGCGGAACTCCCGCAGCATCTCCTTCACCAGCGGCTGGTGGCACGCGCGCTGCACGAACAGGTTGTGAGGGTCCACGATGTGAGATATGTAGATCAACTCCTGGGCTCCTGGTAACATTACCACCACTTCACCATACTTATCTTCAACTATCTTGTCTATGGCGTGCCCACCACCAGTGCCTGTAGTATGACCTCTGTGACAACCTATATATCCCTTATTTAGCTGTCAAAATCATATGAGAAACCCGCCATATTAACATATCCTCGAATAGGATAAGAGTATAAAATTATATCTATCACGTATGAACAGTGGTCATGCCATGCAGTAATATATGTATGTATATTACTTATGTTATTATTATTTTTAAGTATTATATTTATGACAGTATTATATTTATGTAGTTTATGTTACATTATCGAAACTTCAACCAGCTTCATCTTTTCTGTGAGCTATTTATCTACCCTAAGGTTGCATGGTAGAGATTGCTACCTTAGCAATACGGCCGCCTTTTGACTCCTGTATGTATTTTTAATTGGTTACCTAGTTTTTTTATAAAAAAATATTATTAATGTATTTTGTATTGTATTGTATTTGTATTGCATGCCTTTCACGTTTGACAGACAATTTGTCGTGCGTATACTGTTATCCTTTTAGAGGATATTTAAATATGGCGGGCTTCTCGCAGCTTTTTGACAGATAAATGTGAGATAATCGCGTTTCAGTGCTTCATGCTAGGCTTATAGGAGTATATTTGACGAAGCTACGATTTACAAGTACTTTGGACTTTCAACTTGAGAGCGCCGTTAATAATATTTGGGGACACTTCACACACGGCCATCTGACCCTAAAATAGGCAGAGACTATCGTGGGTGCCACCCGTGCCAGGTAGCATAGGTACATGCATAATATTATACAACATCCAGACACAAGGCAAACACAAGTGCTCATCACATTTTTTTAAATTTATTTCTCTGTTCTCTCTGTTCACCAGATTAATCATGCATGACTTTTCCTTGTAGTCATAAAATAAAGATATCTAGGTAAACAATCATGATTTATCCGATTTCGTTTCGTCGTATTGTCTTTTGGTAACAAAACGCCGGTTTCGCTTAAAAAACCCACGTTTTTATCACAAATTGCTTGGAATGTAAAATAAAATTGTGATAATAAAAAAAATATTGAATACTTACCTTCATGCAGTTGTTTCGGGTGTGGTTGAACTGGCTGTACTACTGGTCTCTGCTGGTAGGTCTGGTAGCCATCGCTACAGCCTAGGAAAAAGTATTTCAATATTATTTTAGCACTTCGATAGGTTGGAAGAGCGCGGAAGAGTTAGGCAATATAAAGGTAAGGTATAAAAAGAGAGGCAACTTCTACGTGTGTTTTAGGTGATGAATGGCACTTTATTGTAAAGTGAAAGGACAAAAGAAGTAAAAAAAAGGGTGAATTTTCTGTACGCAATTGGTATATTCGGTTTATTTGGTGTGTTCGAGGAAGCCCAAAATAGTAATGAAAAAATTACAAACTTAATAATTATATTAAAACTAATATTAGAGTGAAGCGACCGATGAAAATACGATAACGAGCACGCGCGACTAGTTTGATTGCCTAATAAGAACCGATATTTTTATTTAATGAACTCTGAAATACGTAATATACGTGCTTGCTCGTACAATGTTGTCGTGGTGACTTACCAAAGCTCTTGTCGGAATTGTCGCTTTGCAGGGAGTTGAGCGAGGACACGGAGCCGCTCTTGCTGCGGTATTTGGGCACGTTCCGGAAGAACGCCGGCGCCGGCTGGCTCTTGGCGGCTGCTGCCGGCTGGCCCATCTTACGTACATCTAGCAAAACCATAGCAACGTGCTTTCTTATCGTGTGAGTGAGTGTCGAGGTTAACCTATCTCAGAAACCCTTGTGTCGGAATTACCTATATACTGTGTTACTGAGCCGCCTAAGGGCTCTTACAGACCAGTGACAGAAATCTGCGACAGTTGCCGAGTCGCGAGCGCGGTCGCATTGTCGGCGACCACTGTCGCGAACTGTCGCAGATTACTGTCGCTCATCTGTTATTAAGGGTTCTAACATGACTTGTATAATGACTACAACCGTAGATATGCCGGGACTAAAGACTTTACGTGCCCTATGAAAGACGGAATCATTTTTCTTTTTGGACAACCAGGTTAGGTATTCAACCTAAAATGTCCTGGCCAAACTGGGGAGTCTAACAAAGTCAATTGTTAAACAAGTGCCCCAGCAAAACTCGAGCCCGAAACCTCCGTAACGTGACGAGAGCGTTTGACCACTAGGTCACGGAAGCTGTTTTTTTAATAACATTTAGTACTAACCAATACTTTATTGTTGTCCAGGTTCTATCTTATACATTTTAACCTGAAGAAAAAAGAGTTTCAGCATTTTTATATTGCTTTGACAGAATAATAAGATTGTTGAATCGGTCCCCTTTCCTCCTCTTCCTTTCTTCTTCACAGTTCACTAATCCCATGTGTAAACATTTAAAACTGAGTACAATCAAGCAGAAACAAGAGAAGATTGGCGAATACACCACCGACAAGGTTTAAAAATAAATGGAGCCCACCTTTAGGTAGTTCCGGAGGGAAGATGGGCGCGGTCGGGGGCGGGGGCAGCGTGACGTCACCCATGTCGGCCGTGGCGCGCAGCTTGTACACCGAGTGGGCGTTACCCTCCAGGTGCACGTAGTCGGTCACCAGAGAACACAGATCCTCGTTCACCGCCACCCTACAAACAGTTGTACCACTGTGCGGTCACTCCATACAGAAAACGCATTTTGACAACCTACTTCTTTTTGTATAACAACTGAATATCAACTACAAGCCAATGGCGCTAGGCGCTATGTAAAACACCCCCGAACACCACCGGCGGAGTCCCGCGGCGTGGGGTGCTATATCAGGCAGGAAACTAATTTTGGCGCGGGGGGGTGAGTGTCCTTTCTGTACGGGTTAGTACTATTATTTTCTTCTGTGGTTGTACTAGCTAGCGGCAAACAATTTGATCGAGATGTCACGCGGTACAAATGCGGCAATACACCCTAATCTCTTAGTCGCCTTCTACGACTCTCCACCATCCCAAGACATAGGATGGTCCGGCCCTATTCTAATGACGGGACAGATTAGATAGGTGGATAAAAAGAAAAGATTAGCAAATAAAGTAATTGATACACACAACCAAATTTTTTAAAGTAGTGCAAAATTACTACAAAGACTTACTTGAGAGGGTCATTGGATTCATCTCTGCACAAAAACCATGGAAATTCTACAACTTGTTTGGCCTCGTCTAGTAGAACTGCTAGATTAACCTGAGAATCATAGTATTCAATGTTAAAATGAGTTGCCAGTGAAAATTATAGTATTATTTTTCAACCTGAAAAGAAACTAACCTGTTTAGCTTTTATAACATCAGTTGACGCATTAATAGCGTTGAGTACAGTCTTAGCTTTCTTGATAGAACTAGCGAGATCATTCTTGGCGTTGCGTAGAGATTCCTTCTCGGAGCATTTGAGTTTGAGGATGATGCCCATGACCTCTTGTTCGTGTTTCTGTATGGCGGCGGCGAGCCGGGAGAAGTGTTGGTTCACCTTTGACACCATTTGCGTGTGCTCCGACGACGAGCCTGTCTCATTTTCTATGTTGTGCAACAAGTGCCCCACATCCTAACAAAACAGGCTTATTGTAAATTAAAAATTATAATGTATTTCTTTCTTCAACAACAGTACATTTGAGTATGTACAAAACATTGAAAATGGTAGGCTGGCCCTTAAACGAAGAGAAATCCTGTACTATAGGAAACCAGGCCTCCTCCTCGGAAAATGCTTATTATCTGAAAATTTTGAAACTAGTAAGACTAATCTACAAAAAAATTATAATTATATATTATATATCGAAGTTGAAATAACAATGAGCTAAAATAGTCCATTCATTCTAGATTTTTTTTGCGGCAAAAACTTTTTTACAATTGCTGTTGTTTACATAGACTTACGATACGACTCTCCCCCCCTTGCAGCCAGCTTACCCCTCTCAAGGACCAAATTATTTATTACTAAATTACCTACAAATAAGTTCTTAGAATCGTTTTGATAAGGAATACTTTTAGTTTCTAAGCTATAGTGTATCAAAGGTGACGAACAATGTGTGATTAACAAAAATGAAACAAAGTAGGTAGGGGATTGTGCTATATAGCATTCAGAATTGGATGAGTCAATGAAACTTAGCATGGTTGTAGAATAGATGGTCCTCAGTCACAGGTATAATACTGTAGCAGTAAAACTAATTTATACATTTTGACACATTTTCCATACATTGAAATCTAGAATGAATGGACTAAAAATCTGTTTACAGAGTCTACAATCTACAAGAACATTTCATTGTTATAAAAAAATACTTCTCTCATCCACAAAAAAATTACCACAATAATGAAAGCATAGAGAAGCAAGCATTATATTAAGTTTCTTTAAATGGTGATAGGAAGTTTCAACATTGTACTTACCACTGCAGTCTTAGTGAGCCTTCTGTATGTTTCATCAACTTTAGGTGTGATATCTAAGACATCTTCTAGGAAGTTTTCATTCTGAAATAAAATACATAAGTATTGCAAAAATATTTAATTGTTTGTTTGTTAATGAAAAGGTAAGGTTTTACTCACCACTTCCTGCATGGCGGCCACATTATGATTTTTACAAGACTTGTCTCCGCCTACCATCAGACAATCCATGCAGATGGACTTTTGGCAATCCTTACAATAGTAATCTAACGGCTTGTCTTTGTGCAGTTTACATTTGTTGGGAACAGTGGCAGGTTCTAGAATATAATTTATAATATGTATACTTATTAAATTAGGTAATAATGTTTACAAATCTCATAATTATTTAATATCGCACTTTCAATAAATTATCAAGCCAACATTGTTAGTAAAGAAATTGGTACTTACCAATATTTTTAAGGGTATGGTTTTTAAAAATAACAAAATTTTTATGTGTCTTATTGAAACAGTGGTCACAAAGAATGGTAGTGCATTCTTGGCACATTTTACAGCTTGGGCTGTGACACTCCATACACTCTCCTGTAGATCAAATTTAAAATATTAAATAGAAGTGGTCTTGTTATTGTGGTTATTTATGGGTATTATTTGAATCAAAACTACAACACTGGGAAATGTTGCTATATTGTTGCATTAATTGTAATTCTTACTAGGTCATAATTTTTTTATTGACCTATGCTTGACTCGAAAAAGTATGACGGACGAATCAAGCTTCACCGGAATCAATATTGTTCACCTGGTAAGCAAGATAATTACTGATTGCATACTTTACCTTTTGTGCTTTCTGTGCTGTTTATAATAGCCTGTAGATCTACAAAGAACTCATTATCATCTTTCTCTTGGCGAGCAGAAGTTTGCTAAAATATAATAAGGTTTTTTATTATTCAAAATTAGATTTCACAAAACCATTTCTTGTATTTATTATTAGCATTGGTAATAATTAATACAAGGGACCGGACTGTCCATAGCTGTAATCAAAATTTCTCTCAAAATGGTCTCACCTCTAAAAGGTGTAATGTGAGTTCTCCAAGCATGCTTAAGTTGATGGGAAATATTTGGTGCAGGTTGGTCTTCTTTTTGTTGATTGAATCCAGATCGGCTGCAGTCAATTGAACATCACGGTGGCATATTCGACACTCTATAGGCTCCTCGAACTTCACAATATTGGTGATGCAGGTCTCGCATATAGTATGCCCACATGGCAGAAACAATGGGAGATTGTTCTGGTTCTTTGACTGAGGGAACCCTGAAATAGAAAACTTGTCAGTTCTTGTCTGGATATATACTACTTGTGCAGACTTTCAGCTGTAGATGTGTAATAATTTGAGATATTTATTTATTATTATAAGTGGATGACTGCCAATCAATCATATCCACACTACCCAGAGATTATGTACCTAGGTACTTACTTACTAGGTAGTTTACATGCTGTGTTACATTATTGAAGTGTTTAGTCTAATGATATTCTTACCCCTCAAAACAAAAGGCTGGCTGCAGTTGGGACAGCACTTTAATCTGTCCATAATGAATGATGTAATCTTGATTTCTTTATTGTTTATAAAAAAATGTATCTAAAATCCGGCACTTGCGTCCCGCGCAACCAAACATGTAGGTATGTACCTACATTGAACACTTATTTTCTAACGATAA
The DNA here is from genome assembly GCA_948473455.1 of Teleiodes luculella. Classification (NCBI taxonomy): domain Eukaryota; kingdom Metazoa; phylum Arthropoda; class Insecta; order Lepidoptera; family Gelechiidae; genus Teleiodes; species Teleiodes luculella. The sequence continues at coordinate 6,494,422 of OX419592.1, read as the reverse complement.
AATCAAAAACCATATAGTAATTGTTTTCTTTTTATCAAACAAAAAGCCGGTAAGCCGCCGGTAATCGATCGGTCGGTTCAAAACGAAACAAAATGTATTTTTACACTTAGCCTCCACGAACGACCAAAGCAAAAGAAAGAGGATTTTTTAGTCCCAATAATGCACGGCCTTATAATATACAGTCTGCTGGTCGTAGCCGTGCATTATTAGCTGTATGTAGGTATTTTATCGACTTGGTCCAATATGCTGTACTAACATATTATTGTAAAGCCCGACCAGAAAAATAAAAAACCTCGCCATATTGTGGAATTTCATAAAACTAATTTTATAATAAAAATTGTTACCTTAAATATAAAAATATACACGTGGACGTGGTGCACCACGGTGGACTGAAAATTGCCTTCAGACATAGAGAGATAAATTGTTAAGAATTACTTCTTTCCCTTGAAATAGAATCTGCCAATCAATACTATTCTATAAAATGCTATGTGAGACTATTCAGAGTAAAATTGAACATGCTTGAAATTTTTTAAGTACCTATAATATTAATTGTCATCAATTTTCTCATCCAATTAGTTTCATCAGATCGCCGCCGTAACATAAGGTTTTTTATTTTTTTGGTTGAGCTTAATAAATTATTTAAATAATGCACAAAATAGGTACGACCAGCTAATTAAATTGATATAATTATCGGCTCACTTGGAAACCAAAGCCACATTTTACACGAATTATCGATACCAATATTTACGAATTTTGACAAAAAAATACATTAACTAAGAAATTTTAGTTTTAGGACTTTCAGGTTCGTTAGCGGGGGCGCACACCTTTGGAAAAAACTAAACGGAATGCAGATGTATCGCGCACACACTAAGCGAGATGTATGGCGCCTGCCGCTTACTTGGTGTCACAATTCCTGAACGTGTGCGCATTAGCTTAGACGATGTCCTTATAGGTATAATCCTCCCCTATCAAACCTTAACGAAATTCCATTCTGACAATGCTAAAACTTGCTATTCCCTTGGTACTAGTTGGTATCGTTGTAAAAAAGTTGCTATCATTATAATTCCGGAGATATTGCTATAGTTTAGGGAGGATTATAGCTTGATGTTCAAGCTATAATCCTCCCTAAACTATGGCAATATCTCCGGAATTATAATGATAGCAACTTTTTTACAACGATACCAACTAGTACATACCAAGGGAATAGCAAGTTTTAGCATTGTCAGAATGGAATTTCGTTAAGGTTTGTTAGGGGAGGATTATACCTATAAGGACATCTTAGACGCAGTACATAATGACATAACATAGATAATATAATAATAACGTCTGTATAATAACAAAAAAAACACACACATTATCGGGTCGTACGTACGTACATTATTGCTATAGGAACGCAGTGAGAACGCATCACAGTCGTCGGCCGCGCGCGAACGGTCAATCTAAATTAGAACCTTGTCCTTGTGTATTTTTGTATATATTTTTTTATTCTCTTCTATGTTGTCCGTGTCTGTCGGCCGGGCAGGATATACCTAGATATTTACCTATGGTAGTACATAGATATCCTTGGATATTTATATAATAATATTAAAAATAAGAACTTTAAAAAAGTTTTAAGCCATAGGAGGAGAACGAACACTCAAAAACTGTACTTAGTATCTGTAGCTAGTACTAGAGACTAGAGATCGTCTAGAGATCGTCGTCGGTGGCCAAGTGGCTAGATAGAGCCGTTGACTTCCTTTCGGAAGTTCGCGGGTTCAAGCCTCGGCACGTACCAATGTGTTTTCGATTTTCGGATTTTAATGTACGTTTATTCGACGACGACGTTCTTACGGTGAAGGAAAACATAGTCAGGAAACCTGCGAAGTAATTCAATCAAAGGTTGTGTGGTAAAGTTGTTGACCAATCCGCACTGAGCCCGCGTGGCCGACTAAGGCCTTATGCCTGATTTCGGGGTAGGCTCGAGCCCCTCGGTGGGGACGTATAGATCTGAAACTAGGTCAAGGAATCAGCTGTAAAATTACTTTTTAAGTTCGACCTTTTTGCAGTTATTTATTAAATTACGTGCGCAGTGCGAAGCGATGCGATGCGACTGCGGTCTGCGACGTGTGATGCTGCAAAGTTTTGTCCCTTTTTTTAGATTGATAAAATGATATAAAGCCTGACCAAAGAAATAAAAAACCTGCTCTGGGGGCGCCACGTGTATATTTCCAACAATTTCCATTATAAAATTAGTTCCATTGAAATTCCGCAATGGTGAGATTTTTTATTTCTTTGCTCAGTCTTTAACTCAGTATAACGAATGCGAAGCGCGGCTTTCCAACCTCTCTGGGCTTTAAGATTATTTTGGAAATAAAAGTTATATCAAAATTAAAAAATAGTTTTAATCATACCTTTTTAAAAACACAGAAGTTCAATAAAGATTTTTATCCAGGTGCTTCCACACCCAGCACAGCCCGCAAGCTTAACACATGAAACGGTGAACCGGAGAGTTGATCGGATAGGAGTCCACTCTTTATTACAACCAACCATTTAGCGCTTTAGGTAGCGAGTTTTACAAAGCTACAATGGGAAGGGTTTTGCAGATCAGTCGTTCGTATTGTTTGTTGTTGTGGCTACGGAAGGAGAGTATGTATGACCATTTTTTCGACAGTAAAATGTCCATAGTGTCTCAGAAAATGCTAAGTATCTATCTAGTCGCCTGCGAGCTTCGGAAGATCATCCACCTAATGAAAAAAATTTTGTTTTTTGCTGTGGTGTTCACTGCCGACACGTTCTGCCTGCGAGCGTGTTGGAATATGACCAAAATTTCTCATTGACATACAATAAAACAGCTCGGGCGCCGCGTCTGTAGGTATATGGGTCAGAGAGCAATACGGGCCAACCGCGCCTAGCCCAGCAGCAGCAGCGTAGGAATGAATGCCCCCTAATTGCTCTAAGATATAGGCCTACTATGAGGAAAAGTCTTCACGACTTTTCATGGAACTTGGCTTCTTTAAACATTACTCAAAAAGTCCGTTAAGATATTTAATAATCGTTGATGTCTTCTCTAGAAGTAGTAATTATAATCCGAAGTCTGATGTTACTATACTAAATGCGCGTTGAATGCGCACTGCTCGCTCGGCTGTCTACCAAAGCGCACGCGAGTCAAGTTACGTAACAGTGCCGGCCAAAACTTATACCAACAACGGTGCCGTACCATATCCGACGTCACTGAACTGACAGACCATCAGTGCCAATGTGCCAATGCTGACAAAAAGCTCCTCTGTGTTAAGTTGATCGCAAATTCGCTAGCCAAACATGTGTGTTATGTTCTGGTGATACATGAATGGGATTTAGAAGTTTTGTTGTTCAAAATGAATAGGTTTTGTAGTGTTTCTGTCGTGGTGCTGTTGTCGGTCTTGGGTATTACCGGTAAGTTATACTATAATGTCTATTTTTTACTTAGAAACTATTTTAGAGACTAACTATTTATATTACGATACGTAAAAGTAACTACAATACATTGTTCTCAATTTTATTCATAAAAGTTAGATCTGCAATTAAATACCGCCTCGACACGTCGAAAAGTGATTTGTAAAATCTTACTTCGAATAAATCATTTTTCATTTTCATTTTCAGTACATTTTTTGATTTAAGAACTTCTACCAAACTTTATAACTCATTCAACAGTCCATGTCAGGAATAAACGTGAGTTTTAAGAGTTTTTCCAGGATTTTCCAATTTGGCAAACACATTTTTAAATTTCATATTCAATTTTTTGGCAAGCTTTTCTTTTAAATTGTTTACGAAAGTTAAACCATAAAAAAATATAATAGGCAGAAGGGGGTTGTGTGTGTTCAAATCCCATTTTTGATATCACTGATATCTTTCCTTTCTGTCCCTTAATGGCGCAAAACTAGCCCTGTTACCCTATAGTTTGTGGTTTTGCGACTTTTACGTCTTGTGATTACAAAATATAATGCTTAGCGGACGTTACTGAGGTCCGGGCACCCAACCCGCAAAGATGTGCCGATCCAACGACATAAAATGATGTCTTGTGGTTTGGTGCCGTGTAGAATGATGAGTTTAAATGGTCCTCGATGTCTCTGTAAATGCTTTGGCATTAGCTACCAGAAATTTAACGGTATAGTTTGTGGTTAGACCATCTTAAGTATCTGATTCAATAGTAACGTTTCGGTTATGATTTTTCAAACTTTGATTTTAGCGGCGCCGCCAGCGAAACCCGTTGTAATTTTTCATCGGGTATTACTAGAATTTTCTACGTACTTAAATGTAAACATAAAGTGTACCTAATAGTTACTTACTTCATTTACAACATACCTACCTACTCAGGATCAAGAAAAGGTTTTGTCAAACACAGCCCAGTGCGAGTTGGTCGACTTTTCTTTGAATATCTTCGCAGATGGTTGCAGGTTACCTCACGATGTTTTAAAACAATGCAAAATATGTTGGTGTTGTGCTGGGATCGGACCGAAACGGTGGCGGCGACGCTTTCCGAACGGGAAGAAAAACGATAGCTTTGGCTCTGTTCTTATTATCAGGTAATATAATGTAGGTGGGGTTTAATTGCCGCTGGTTGTTTTATTTCCACGACATAGTTGAGACCGATGAAAATTACAATATTCGACTGTAATATCAGACCTTCTTTCGTGTTATCTCCATTCAAAATAGAGAAAATCTAGGAATGATCATGAATGAATGAAATTTTCATATTCTTCGTGGGGTCATTATTTAATTGTTTTTTTCGAATTGACCTAATGCTCGTGCCGTAAAAATTGTCGTATCAAGCTTTAATTTGGAATCATGAGTGTATAATGATGATAACTAAGAGTTGTTGTTGTCAGGTGGTTTAGAAGAAGGTGCCCGCGTGAAGCGCCCCCGTGCGGAGAGTTCCGCAGTGAGGGAGCCTGCGCAGGCGCTGGACGCGCCCGATCCTGACCCAGCAGTCGTCCCTGTACCCTCCTCCTTCCTCAGCCCCTCAGTCAAGGAGTACCTCGAGCTCGGCATGGCTATACCAGGTAACATTTCACACAGACAAATAAATAAACAACACCACAGGTAAAGCGACAAATTACAGAGAATGCGTACAAATTAAATAGTAAGTACCTACATATTGTTGGTTAATTTGATTTAAACAAGTCATCTGTTTGATTATACGACATATTATTTCTACAATTCAAAGATAAATAAGGAACACATTTGTTAATTTCAAACAAGGCTCGAACCTATAAATCTGGACAAACAGGCGCATTTTCAAAAATAATTATTTATGGATTACATACTCGTATTTCTTATTTTTGTTTCGTAAAATAGCACTCAGTTCATAAAATATTATTTCCATCATCACTATCTCATTCGCAAAAAACATCGTGAGATTTAAGTATAATATTAATATCATATCAAGAAAACGTACAGTAGGTACATAAAATAACAAAATTAGTAATTGAAACTGTAAAGTTTACTTACCTAGGTAGCGATTGGGCTAGATCGAAATATTTACTTAGGTAATGCATAGTAACCAAAGATGGTTCAATAAATATTGGCATTAAACTTATTTTATTACTCTAACAAGCGGGTGCTGCGATGGGATCTACAGTAATAAACCTACTGTCGAGATATAATAAATAGTTCAGAAATAGGTACTTATCTTCAGCAGGCACTAGCTTATTTATTTATTATCTGTACGAGTTAAGTCACCGACAGATTTACATTCACTTAGGTATACCACAAATTAAGGCGCCTCGCCTCGCCCCGTCCAATATTCTGCGCTTATAGGTGTCACGCCTGCGGCCCACCAGGACCTTGGCGAGCCGTCAAGAGCGGCAGGAACGAAGAACTGTCTGGCACTGGTTTATTTACATTTTTACATGAGAACGAGACTGACTGGTATAAGCTCGACAGTATAAAGCAGCTTATACTTTACAAAATTACACACATTTTAGAAATTCGGATGACAAGGCCGGAACTTAAAAGGAAAACTCAAGAACAATGGACAAGAACGTTTGAATTTAGAAATAAATGGAAAATGAGGTGGAAATGAGGTTGCAAAGCACCTCGTTACATATAGGTGTAGGTATACATACGAGTATGATATTTTATGTACGAAAAATTGCAATCAAGAGACATCTTGAGAGTAGGCTATATCTCCATAAAAAATAAAGGAATTATTTTGATCTGTTGCGACATGGAAGAAAGACGATCAAATAGGTTAGGAAAATATACTTTTTGTATTTATAATAATTTATAAGTAGGGTGTGACGATTGTCTGAAAAATTGCGATACAATTGAATGTATTCATAGACCTAGTAAGTACCTAAAATGTGATACTTTTTAAATACTATCATAACATGACAAGAGAATCGATGTCGAGGCTACTTAGGTCAGGATTCTAGTCATGACTCACGTCACGATATGTACGTGCGCAGATATTAAGACTACAACGAATTTTATTCGGATTCACCATTGTATTATCCTATTCCTAATGCACTGTGGCATAGATGATCCTTGAGATAATTTATCATTTCGACAATATTTAACAGTACATTATCATCAGCTGTTCAGTACCTATTACAAGTATCTTACGTGGCTGATGTCGCAATTGACCAATAACATCCATATCACTAATTAATCACTCTACTATTTTAAAGGCGAAAATTTGTGTGAGAGTGTGTATGTTTGTCACTCTTTCACGTCTAAACGGCTGGAGCGATTTTAGTGAAATTCGGTATGGAGTTAGCTGACACGTTAGATTAACATATAGGCTACCTTTTACAGCGGGAAAATACCTCATTCCCACGGGAAAAACTGTTAACGCGGGCAGAGCCGCGGGGCGGAAAGCTAGTTAACCATAAATCCAACACGAAAATCTGTTATAATTATAAATAACCAACGCCGTAAAAGTATACTGATTGATAAAGGAAAGTTTGTAATTGTAACATTCGGTAACAGCTCATCTTATATATAAAATTTTCGTGTCACAGTTTTCGTTCCCATACTCCTCCGAAACGGCTAGACCGATTCTCATGAAATTTTGTGAGCGTATTCAGTAGGTCTGAGAATCGGCCAACATCTACTTTTCATACCCTTGAGAGCGGGCGGAGCCGCGGGGCGAACAGCTAGTATTATATATATTTCTATATGTTATATTTATGTTTTGTCTCTTTCCTGTCGATTGGTTTTCTCCGTATTTTTCTGCTAACACTAGAATTTATGTAATGTTAACTGTGGAAACTTTACTGGTTTTTGTTATGTTATATTTACTTGTTTAATTGTTAAATTTCACTTTTTGTTTCCCAAATAAAAATAAAATTAAATAAAATATGAGCTCAGCCCCACCGAGGGGCTGAAATCAGGGTGAAGCATAGTACATAAAAGTGTGAAATAATGCATAGCTTCCAGCAGTATAGTTGAGATGAAACTTTTTAACTATTAAGTGATGGTCTTTACCTATATAGGCATAGAGGATTGCGTTATAAATTCGTATCGTGAAAATCGGGATATCCATCACGATAATTCATTCACAGTTGTAGTTCAGTAGGTCCATCGTAAATTCAAACTCACTTTCTTGGAACTAGTATTGCGTTGCGGCACGGTCTTTGCGTAGACTAGACCGTGTAATTATGAGAAATGATAGTAACACCCACCAATTATTCGTTGTCATAAATTGAAAATCATTCAGCTAAATATCGGTTTAGAATAAAACAATAACCTTTTGAAGCTTTACAAATGGTGTATTGGGCTGAAAGGCTCATGTAGCGATCTATTTGTCTGGGGACATAAAACACTTTGGAACAATCGTATCAAAACGAGACGCATAATGCATTGCAATGCATTAGTAGAATAGAAACTGTAACATAATTATGTAAATCACATAACTAAGCATACTACGGTCGCTCCCATAAGTTCAGCCACCGTGCGGCGGGCAACCTTGCTCTCTCGCTTTGTTTTAGTTAATTGTGCTAACTAACAATCGCGCATGCGTGCTCGAGGCCGTCGCCCCTTGACGCACCCGGTGCAGGCCGCTTGCGCAACTACTTGCGCTACCAGAGATGCATGAAAAAGCTCATTCATGTATCTGTTTGACTACTTAAGTTTTTACATAATAAATCAATCGAAACGGCCAGTGTTGAGTTTGATGCATTTGCTTGAGTAATGGGTTCTTAATATTACATTCGATGCTATTGTAAAACGGTCTAATAAGTGCCTAGTCGTTAAAATATGTTACATGTGATCCTGTTACGCAATATGGCGCACTGCACACGTGTAGTAATTATGCTACGTTATTTAACACGCGTTAAGCCGTAATCATAGAGATCTTTCACCAGATTTCCTGGTTTTTACGTAACTTTCTGGCTTTACATTAATATAGCTCATAATTACTATTATTTTGTTATGTATGCAATACGAAATATTTTACTACTTTATCTACTAAAAAAGTACTACATTTATGTACCTAGTCTTAAATTCCCGTATACTTAATCTTTTTTTTTTCTATTAACTTTTAAGTAAGTACTTCCCGTGCTACGGCGTAGTGAGCGTAGCAGTACAAACTACAGTGCTACGATTAATTAATACTATAGTACCTATATTCATGTAATATACTAAAAAATATCTATGAAAGATGTCTGACATTAATCTGCCAACCATCAAGTTAGATTTATTATGACAACTTATGCAAAATTTATTGTTCATCAAATTTGAACGAAATTGTTTAATTGCCAATGCAGATTTACTGATATAAAGTCACATCTGAAGCAATATTCTGTTCAATAAAACATTCGATATGCATCGTGAATCATTTAACTGCATTCGCGTGCATCACAGATGTTAGGAAATGTAGTTTATTGCCGGTGCACACAATATGTCTTTGGCTGACTGACAGCCAAGAACGGTAGAACGGCATTATAGTTATTTGAATTTTGGATACTATTATAATTTAAAAGTTACATGAGATACATAGTTAAAAATGTGATAGCTTACTGATAGCTACAACAATGATATTATATAATATAGAGCTGTAGGTATTAATGTTCAATCTATGTAAATGCTGTAAAATAGTCTTAACAGATGAATATCCGTCAGTCTTAAAAATGGCTTCTTATCTATCTTATAATATTTTAGAAAGTAAAGTGAACAATTTAATTTAATTCTGTAGGTTGTCGCGAGTATTGAATAATTTCCAGACCCATTACTCACATCCGTCGAGGAAGTATTGCACTCCGACCTTACGGTGTCGCATAAGTGTACATAATCCTGCTGTTTTTAGGTCATGGCGGTTTTCATTATACTCGTATGTATGCTCATGGTGCGCTCGCGCATATGTGTGATGTGTCGCTGTTTGTTCTCATTTTGTAACATGCGATATTTGCTTAATCGTTACTTACGTAGCGTATAGGTGCGGTAAATCAAATCCGCAAAGTAAAAAAAAAACTATGCAAACTTTGTTAGTCGAAAGTTTGATTTCTATAGTTTTACACTCATAACCTAAAGACCTATGCACTATTGAATGGTTACTTTAAAAATGTCAATGATTATTAGTTTATAATAAAAATTTGAAGGTTGTTTTTTAAATTGATGTGGATAGCTAGCTGAACACCAGACAGTTTTTATTATTTCTAGCTAATTGGTAAACTGACCTTTGAAGCAAGTTTGAGAGCTTCTCACAAATAAACATCAATGTATAAAAGCCATCTCCTATTATTTTTACTTTTTTTCATAGTGGCATCCCACAGTCGTTGCATAGGTATCTAGCAAATCTTGTTTTGTTTCCTTTGCGTCGTCGTTGGTAGTAGATTTAAGAAAATTGTGTGAAGAATTTGCTAGATGCATAGTAAAAGTTCTCAATCCTTAACAGTTTTTTATATCTGATTGTATGGGCTCAGTCATTTCATTACTTAAATTTATTAATAAAATCCTATAAAATTCCGCTAGGGACATGAATGTGGTGTAAATAAGACATTTAGTATGATAATTGGTACCTACTCAATATCAATATACATATTTTGATGAGTTTTTTGTGTATTTTGAATTATTTATTTTGAGTTGTGATAGAGAAGAAGTATCTACATTTCATAACGAACCCTAAAGATGGTTCTCGCAGTCAGAGAACAGGTTTTGTTGGTAGATGTCTGCGCCAAGGAAATTCTTGTTCGAGACTATTAGCAAGGGATGCCACTGTTTAGTACTCACATTGCATACATACTTAACTTCATTTAAAGTAAATAAGTATAAGTTAATAAGGCTATTAAAGACGCTGACATGCCTGCCTCTAAGTTATTTAAAAATTTATACCTGTACGTAATTTATAGTTGATATGACAAGTTTCTTCATATTATATAGACTCATATGACAATGGTCTGAGCTTTTGGTCTCTATTGATCATATTTAAATTGCTTCGATCACTTGTCCAATAGATTCTACACTACAGATCGATGATGGAGAAACATTCCACAGATAACTATGTCAATTGCTGGCGATAAACAAGAGCCGGGCGAAATGTTTATCCAGTATCGATACGTTGCGAAATTTTCACAATGCCGTTATTATTTATTATTTTCAAGGCTGTACACTTATTGGCGTTTGTCATGACACTAATAGTTGTTTCCTGTAGTGGTTTGGACGGTGAAACAATGGCAGTCTGTCTGTCGTACTGGGTATAATTGTTGGTGCACGCACGCTGCTATGGCGTAGGCGCATACACAGTTGATCAATGCTGATAAGTTCACTGCACGGACTGCTATAAACACTTGATCTCCTTCATATACATTTAATATAATACAATATATTTTATTGACACCGAAATAAATGGTGTATACCAAGAAAACAACAATTATTATAATATAATACCGTAAACTCTCAGTCATCACATCATACCAATGCACTGACATTTTTGAATTAAAATATATTTTTAATTTAGTTAGGCTTTAGTTTTATGCCCTATTTATCTAGGTATGTAAGTTATACCATTCTTTGAATCATAAAAGTTTCTAAAGAAATATACGACACATGTAGCCTAGTTAGTTATTAGGTCTTTCTTCGAAGCATGGACCGGGGGATGGCTCCAAGGATTAATATTAGTGTGATTTAATTAGCATTTACGTGTGCATTGTCTCTAAATTGTTACAATTATCTAGTTGTTTACTCGGATATATCTACTTTGTAGTCGTTTCATTCCAATAGTAACACAAAAATACTTCGAGCAGCTTTCAGCCGAGCACTTAGAAAAAGATAAGTTTTGGTGGTTGTTGTTGCTAAAAGATCTTTTAGCCTGCCCAATGAACGGAGCCTAGAGTTTAGTGGGCAAAGGCGCAGCGGGGCGGGTGCCGTGTGTCGCGTCTCTTGCGCAACAAATAACGCTACACCACCGCGGCGTTTGCGCTTGCGCCACGCGCCGCCGCTGCGGTGCTGCGGCTATTATTCACCCAAAGATAACGACCGGCCGCGACTCGCGTGTGTCACCCACCTAAACCTCTAAAACGTGTATTTACAAATATACCACAAATTAACAGCATCGATTATTTTACGACGATATCAATATTGATGTGTTAACCCATTATCGTTTCGTTGTTATAAAAATAAATATATAATATAAAAATATAATATAAAAATAATAAAAATAAGAGTAAATTACAGTATTAAAGTAATTATAAAATCTTTACCTACCTCCCTCCAGCTGCTCTACATGAATTGATAGTTTCCATACACAGTAATATTTTATGAATTGATTTGCCGTACTGTCTTGTAAAGTTGCATTACATGACTATGTAAGTTAAATGTATTGAACATCGACGCAAATTTCTATCAATATTCCACCATAACGATGCCTAAAAAATAGATTCAACAAAATTGAATCATTTCTATAAACGGGCTACAGACATTATACGACTCGCGTTCCAGTCAAGCCGGTTTCCGTGAAGATGTGCAATTATGGACACTGATTGACCATACTAATACTGAATTAAAATACGACTGATATAAAACACTTGTAGGTACAGGTTTTGTTTTAAAATATAGTAAAGGACAAATAGTATGAATATTTCTGCAAATATTTTGCTTGTTCTTGAGCCTAGCTAAACTTAGAAATTACCTGTACTTGAACTCCACTTCTTATACGTGGCTGTTGCGACACCAAACCACACATGATAGTTCATGCATCTGATACAAGTATCTACCAATTTATTCGTTCAACTTATCACTTAGCCTGACAATTGATCATAGAATTGTATACTCGTGTACGTCCAACTTAGTGCCAAGGTAACTCGTGATGGTTTGTTTCGTCTCAAATGGGTCATATACAAAAAGTGACCTTACAGAAGCTAAAGTTACATCAAAAAGTTTTTGAATTTTTGCTATTCTTTGGCAAGAATAAATGAATTGTTCAGTTCATTGTCAATGCTAAGATGATGATAAATGAATTGTCGCTTCATTCTAATCGTTATGTGCCCAAACGTGATGTCGTCAGCCTTGGATTGATTCCGTGTACTGCTTAACCTAGCTTCAACCTTAAATTTGTTTATTTTGTCTCAAATTTTGCGTCTTGTTTATGGTGACATCTTCGATTTAGATGAGCGAGGTTTCTAGAAAAATCTCAATAGAAATAGATGGTCATAGTAAATTGATTCAATATTATTTGCTCATCGCCAGAAACCGGTCTAAGTTAAAAATAATAAAAGTTCCACTGGTGAGCAATATTGTAGTCTAAGTAAAAATTCTGATTAATAAACATTAAAATAAAGTGACTAAAAGAGAGACGGGCTTTAGTCAAATATTAAAATTATTCAAAACCATAGCACTCGTAGCAAAAATGGTCATCCTTCAGCCAAAATTTCTATGATTTTACCCCAAATGGAGGCGTTTTCAATCTTAAGTAATATATGACTTTAAGGTGTATCGTTTCTAATATTATCCTATATGTTAAGTTATACTATCATCCATCACGAGATCACAGAATATATAATAGTACGAGATGCAGATTCCGATCCACACACGATATACATGCCAGAGCATTGCAATTCGAACAGTTGCAAAACTTCGCTCGGCAGTGTTAAGCAGATTTCAAACACTTACTACACACTTAAATCGCACGCGTATCATTAGCTCGGCCTGTTTTTCTGGACACACTTCAATATTTAAGTAATTTGCTTGCAAATGTAATATGACAGCAACATAAAATAGTCTTAGAAACTGTTCATACTCGAATCTCATTTCGATATCATAGGTACAGTAGCCTAGCCAGCACATGCGGCTGGACATGTTGACCTTGAAAGCACCCGTATTCCCTAGCGGTATTGGTGAATTTCGTGGTGCGAATGTCCAACCGCATGTGCTTGCTTCAGGCAAAGATCAACAAAAAACTCTAATCGTTTAGCTTCAAGAATAGCATAGCCATAAATAATATTTCGCGCTCTTTAGCGTTAGTTTCCTGGTCATTAATCTTTCTTTCAAGTAATTTTTGATCCTGACAGACTACAACAAAAAACCGTGTAGAATCATACGTGAAACTAATTAGGTTTAGAGTACACAAAAGATTCGTCACGATGATGTTAAATAGCGTGCGCTTAACCTGATTGTATGTTGCGCAAAACAAACTAAGATGATCGCTTGTGTAATCCTCACTCACACTTTCTTTAAGAGATTGTATTTTTATACTACATCAGTAACGTACAACAGTACAAAGTTTTATAATTACGTAGTTCTTTCTTACCTAGAATACCCAGTAGCCTGATCGGTAGTACCTACTCTTTTCTAGAAGCACAGAGTACGAGCTCGAACCACACCCCTCAAATTCTAGATAGGTACATAACAAGTTATTAACTCTTTTTCTGTTATTCAAATACTTTGTATACAATTAAAAAACAATTATTTAAGAAATTACACGCTTGTGGAGTTTCTCTGGAGAGGTCTTCTCAACAACAGTACGCACATGTTGCTTTGCTTAACTCTCCACGAAATGTAAAATGTCCAAAAGGTAAAAATAAAATTATTTTATTACATTTCACATAAGTATTATCATTAGCTGCCCATATAAGTCAAGCTCTGCCTAGTTTGGGGTCAGATGACCATGTGTGAGATGTCTCCACTATTGTAATAAATGGTTGGGAAAGGTAGCGACTCTAAAATTAGAATTGATATGTTTGTGAATAATAGTGTCTTAACTGAAATGCGTTTAAATTCCTAGTTAAAAGGGCACTTTCCCTTTGCAATACGTAATAGAGCATGTTCTGTTGTAATTTGTCCAAGCGGGAACTGTTTCTGCATTACTGTTCAGCTATTATAAGGGTTAGAGGTGACTGCATTGCCATAGGCTATAAACTATTATTGCCACTTACTGCAACATTTTGATTTTACGTGGTAATTAAAATTACGTATGTATTTATTTCATATATTGTACGCCTGTGCATCGCTCGCTTTTAGTTTAGCAATAAGTCAAGATCAACTTACCACAATAATATTTCGTCCAAATCTGTCACCATTTTAGGTATAATGACAAAAAAATAAATCCATATACGAACATCTACGCTTTAACATTTATCTATAGGTAACAAGTGTTCAAAAATCAATAACAGTGTTATTTTATGTTATACTCCTATTTATCTATCTTTACCAGGTTTCTTTCTTTTCAGTGATAATATGTATTTGTAGCAAATTAAAATGTTCATTTCTAAATTCTTAACTACGAACAATTTCTGTCTATCCACGAGAACTATTAATAGTTTCAATCGGAGGTGAAAGTAAGTGAGCCGGGCAAACTTTCGTTATAGTATTGGCAGTAGGTACCGCAGTTGTTATGCAGCGTGGGTCGTGATCCCAGCGGTGGTCGGTCACTACTGTCCCAGCACGACCCGTCTGCCGCCTGCACCAATGAAGTTATACGGAACATTAGATTGATACACTTTGCCGTAAAGGCTGCCACACACCGGATACGCATTGCGTTGCATCTGCGTGCGACACGATCTGTATTGTATTAACCTGAAATACGACGTTCACACTGAAAGTGTCGCAGACGCAATGCAGCACGTCAGCGTGCAGCAGACGCACGGCACGAACACAACACAAACTGACATCGGTTACCATGGTTACAAATCAATAAATGTCAGTTGCGTAAAAAAAATCGTGCATTTTAGTTAATTTTCCTTTAGATTTGTGATATTTGTGACCGAAATGGCGCGCGCGGCAGCGGAACGGGAACGTCGCACGCGCGAAGGCGGACGCAAACGTTATATAAGGTTGTATTACACGAGATTTCCTATTGACACTGACACCGCGCTGCTGCATGCGTCTGCGTGCGTCTGCGATACGGTGTGCACGGCTTCTGTTGCACGGTGCTGCAGACGCAACGCGTCGTGCTGCAGACGTATCCGGTGTGTGGCAGCCTTAAAGGTTAGGCTTCCTTACAAAGCTATTGATAAGAATAATTAAAACTAGTAAGTTTCACATCAAGTATAAAATTATACAGTTTTCTTTATCACCCTACAAGAGGTATTTTATGTCGATTCAGCGGAACATGTAAACCAAATATTGGAGGATAGGTTGTAAATTTCATCAATAAGCGTATTTTTATAAATACAAGATCACCAATAAAGTTTTGGATACGCTCAATTATAGACTGTCCACGCAGTCAATGCAAGTCGTGATAATTCGTATGAACTTTTATTTATTTCAAGTCAAGGCGACTGACGGATGAATCAAGTAAATTGTTTATTACATAAGAAATTGATCGCCTCAATTTCTTAACGAAGGTATTTTGGCGGTTCGAAAGTAATACACCTTTTAGGTAATTGTAAGTATAGTCCTGTGGTTAGAGATTTTAGATTGTACTCATGCTGGCCATTATAACTGCTTCATTACCTATATTGAACTGCTCGCATTGGCTGGGACTAATTGGCTCTATTGTTGGCTGCGATTTTGGATTGAGAATTTGTTTAGCAAGAAACATAGTTCAATCAGGACAATGCAATTATTATCTTGCCATAGGCTAAATCAAGGTAGTTTAATGTTGTAGTGGAAAATCGATTGGAATAACAATATATTTTAAACTTGACTAACCAATTTCGTTAAATCACGTAGATAACATACTCGGTAAAGTAAACAATTTGAGATTTTGTTTTAATTATAAGTATATGCCAATATTTCAAGTACCTAATGCTTAAAAAAATATAATGAACTAAAGGTCAAAGGTTATAAATAAATATAGATAGTATAATGAGTTGCCAGGTAGAAAATACTACGTTAGCAATGGGGCCGCCTACAATTTAAACACAATGGTAAAAGTAGAGGTGGTGGTGGTAGGGCTGTAGTGGTTGATGTAGTGAACTGTTGAAATATTAAACCATTGATCTCATGGTGTTGACTTTATAATTGTTAACAAAATCCATGTTGATCTTAGGTATAAAACCCTTAAACTTAATTAATAAATTCATACGAAAAAAGTAATAATAATAATAAAAAAAAGTTATTATTATTACTTTATTTATTATAATTATATTTTAATTATTATTAATATTAGTATTATTATTTTTTTATTTAGTTTAATTAATTTAAGTTTCTTAGCTATAGACACGATATATGTAACACGTCCGGCTTACCGGGCGAGGCCGGCGCAGGCGATTGTGTGGGAACTGTTATACCCTTTATTTATTTGTCTAATTTATACCTAATCGCATTAACGAGCCGGTGGTGATATTGCTGTAATGGCGCGGATAACCTGGATTATTATCATTCGATCTCCCAGCCAATAGAAATAACCTATACGATGAAATGTAAACTGTAATGTAAGAAATAGTACTAAGTCGGAGTCGGTATTAATTGTGGAAATCCTCGCAGAAGGTTTATAGTCTAGTTGGTAGTACCTTTGTCAATCAAATCTCACCCAGGGCAATCATTCATGTGACTTGTGTTTTTGCCTTAATTGTGTCTGGATGTTGTATATTAATATATGTATGTACTATGTATATCCCACCAAAAACATACCTGTTAAAAAGGAGGCGGCCAAGTTCCTATCGGCTAATTGTTCGCCTAAAAAAGGATTGAAATCCAATCCAATGCCAAGTTTAGATGCACTTTAAATTCGATCATAATCATCGTCATCAACAGCCTGATCCACTGGTAAACATTTGCCATTCCCAAGACTCGCAACCACATTCTAAATTTGAACTTGGCAGGTTTTCGTGCGTAATACTTAATTAATTTGTGTAATTAAATTTATTATTTCTTCTTTTCGAGTCGACAGCAAACTCAGCAATTTATTATTTATATAATAATTAAATTAATCTATTTATTAAACTAATTTAACCTGCCAAGTTCAAATTTAGAATGTGGTTGCGAGTCTTGGGAATGGCAAATGTTTACCAGTGGATCAGGCTGTTGATGACGATGATTATGATCGAATTTAAAGTGCATCTAAACTTGGCATTGGATTGGATTTCAATCCTTTTTTAGGCGAACAATTAGCCGATAGGAACTTGGCCGCCTCCTTTTTAACAGGTATGTTTTTGGTGGGATTTGAATACTTTTTTTGAAGAAATCGTACCTTTTTTTTCTTTTTGTGCCACGCCTTCAAAAACTTCTATAATACTGCGTAGCGTACATAGATTTTTGTCATAAAATCTTCTTATTAAACCTTTCTAAATAATGACAAACGTCGCTACACTTGACGTAAGTGACATGACGTAAAATTTAGTGACAGCGTTGTAGCGATCGCGAATTTGTTTGCATGAAACAACTTTGGAGTAGCGGGCAATATTATTTTAAATCTCAAATTATTTTTTTTAAGTTTTAGTCGTATCTTTAAGTCAAGTGTTTACGTATTAAATAGTTGATAGTTAAATTAAATGACATTCAGTACATCGGTCAAATTTATATTATAATATAAATAAAATAGGTACAGTAGGCAGCACATGCGGCTGGATATTCGCTCCACGATTTTCGCTCCTACTACTACAGGATAAAGACGCTCCCAAGGTTATTATGTCCAGCCGCATGTGCTGGCTACTGTACACGATGCATTTTAAAATTTGTCAACAATTAAGATAATATACATATCGTACTTAGCCAATCTTCATTCCTAATGTTTACAGTATTCAGAGCTCGATTGGTCGTTTTTTTTTATACAAGCGCACATTATTAATCTTTCTACAACGGTCTCTTTCGATAAATTAAGAATAATAAAAATTGCACGATGTGACAAGGTTATCACGTCTTATAACAAGCGCTACAGTGTATTATTATGAATACATGACAATATATTTTTATACCCCCCCTGCCCTCTCCCCCCTCTCCTCATCGTATTCTCATTGTACCACTTGTTTAGAAATATTTTTATTATAAATTCGATATTCAATTAAGCCAACTTTCTTAAATTTCTTAATTTTTTGTTAATCTACATATAACACACGACCTGTGTGCCAAATTTCATAAGGCTAGGACAATTGGAAGTGGCCTAAACATTTTGATTACCGGTCAGTGAGTGAGTCAGTCAGTGCCTAAATTAGCTATTTTCACAGGGTTATATTTCAGAATTTACTGAAGCTATATCTATGAAATTTGGCATACTGCTTTAGTACTAGTATATAATTACGTAGGTACAATTTTATTTCTGTACTTGCAATAGGCACTGAGCTACAGGGGGGTCAAAAGTGGGTCGAAACGGTTCGTGTTAATAGTGCACGGCATGCGCGCGGCTTGTTGCTGGAACTTGGCCTGCGCACTCCCGTGCGCTTTAATCAGCTGTCTGACACCCACAGTACAGGCTCTGCTAAGTTTGAGGTCAGATGGCCGTGTGTGAGATGTCCCCTACATATTTATTTTATTTTTATGACATAAAACAGAATTTTCATATCCTGTAAATATTAGCATTACTTCTGGTCGAAAGACATAACTAAATTGTATGACGATGAAAATACCTTTTGAAATAAATACAGAGAGCCCAGTTGATTGTCTACGACACTTGAATAGGATTGTGCGGACAATTTTATTGACCGTTTATTATGTGTGTAATGGTTCGAAGGGTCTGTTGAATATTTCAAAACAGTAGTGTCTGCGCATAAGTGCTCCTAATAAAACTCATTTAGAATATTAAATATAACATTACATTTAGATAGTAATTGTCTTTTGATTCTGTTATTACTAAATCAACGCAAAGAATATTTTATATTCGCTTGCATTAATCGTTTTAAATTAATTGAACATAGAATTTTACCGGTCAATTATTTTTACGCATACAAAAGACATCAACGCGCTCGCTACGCTAAAATGTGATAATCCATTTATAAATTCTCTGATTTGTAAATAGTTTGTCGGTATGATCTTGAAGTCTTTAATTGAACTATTAAATTTTTACTACAATTTTATTCATACTATTTTGTGTGAGACATTATATCATTTTTTACTAACAGAGAAAAACAGAAAGATATAGTTTTATTTTTAAGTCCGGTGAAGCTTGACTTCGTCGTAATTTTTCGACTCAGGCATAGTGACCTATGCTTGAGTTAAAAAAAAAAAAATCTTTTAGTAAATGGTTTTTGGTTAAAAGAAAATCCACTCGAGGTCCACTCTTTATATTTTATTACTGTTCACATGTAGAAAACATAATTAGTAAATCATGATAAGGATTTAAAAAAAATTGCACTACTAACTGTTCGATTGGAAATTCTAAAGCTCATTTTTCTAACAAAAGATGGATATGTTCAAAATCAAAATATGTATTTTTATTCGTAGTCAGATTTTATAATCTACGTCAAATGAAGATATAGGTACCTAAGCTTGGCTCAAACCAGGGCTGGTTTGTCTTTAGGGTCATGTACTTTGAGGAGGATAGAAGCTGATAGCAATATGGTTACTCCAGGTTACCCTAACGTATGTTGTGGTAACTTCCAGGCAAGCCGGGCACGGACTACCCAGTGCTGGGCGCGGTTCCGTACACCAACTTCTACTGCGACGAGCAGCCCTACCCCGGCTTCTTCGCAGACATGGAGACCAGGTGCCAAGGTATTTACCACTTTTTTATTTTAAAGTATTATTAACATGTAAAATTCGATATAAAAAAATATTTTCTATTACTACCTACTTATTTAACTAAGACTTCTAACAAGTAAAGCCTGAACCTTTGAAAAAAAAAAAGTATAGTCCTAGAAAACCGATTTTCGATATTATTTTTGGTCGTCGTATAAAGGGGTAGGTATGATCATTCAAAATAAATAAACACAAAGCCACGTTATTGACCAAGGCTAATTAAGAACAGTTTACAGTTTAAAAATTGAGAGTTCGTGCTTCCGGATACACATTAGTATGAGACTCGTAAATTTTAACGACATTAAACAAAATCTATTTAATTGAAATTGTTTTTTGATTGGACTGCAATAAAGTAATTAACTGCATCCGCGTGATTGTACATTGCATTGTGTTTTGAATATAGATCGGAATAGGTAGTTTTGTTTCGAGATAGAAGTGATAGTACCGTTAAAATTTTGGATGGGTTAAAATCGCCCTCGAGATCATAATATGTGATTCCATCCATCATGTAAGAATACTTTCACGTCACTTGAGTGCAGTAAGATATAAGATCTGGAATCTAGAATGACAGGAAGATTTTTTTGATTCATCATTTACAAAGTATGATCATCATTTCATAGGTTGAGAGTTTGAAGTTAAGTTACTATATTTTTTTATAGCAAACTGTTTCACAAAAGTACGGAAATATGGAATCCTTGTCCTATCCTACGTTAAAAGCATTACCATGCACATGAACCTTTATCTTAATTAACAAGCGCTTACTTAACTTTTACGATCTCGTGAGCCAGATATAAAAAAAATAAGTCAGTTAAGTGAATCTACCTTGACATCGATCGACATTGCTCTTCAATTAACCAGAACACAAATTTTTATTCTGTAAATATAGTAAATATTATAATATAATATAATTCTCCAAATCAAGGCGAATTGAAACTATAAATTTTATTATTGTAGGGTGACTTGTGGATGTGTTAATAAGATTGATCAATACAATTAAATAATTAATTTATATTTATTGTCACA
Organism: Teleiodes luculella; assembly: GCA_948473455.1. NCBI lineage: Eukaryota > Metazoa > Arthropoda > Insecta > Lepidoptera > Gelechiidae > Teleiodes > Teleiodes luculella. Next base: position 6,473,392 of record OX419592.1, on the reverse strand, counting down.
TTGATTATTAATTACTTATTTGAAGATTTTTCTTCAATTAGTTATATTAAATATTAAATTTTGTAAATTATTTCTTATAATGTATATGTTACAGGAAATGTATGAAATCCAGGAATTGTATACAATTCCTAGGAAATGTATACAATTCCGGAGCTCGTTAGGAAATGTATGAAATAATGTTTCAAAGATTATTTAATTCACACATTTCCTAGGAAATGTATGAATTTCCTAGGAATTGTATAAAATTCCGAACTTGGACTAGGAAATGTATTAAAACTAATGCTTTCTGTGAATTAAATGAATAAAGCTCCCTTTTAAACTGAGAATCATTGTTAAACTGACAATTAGAATGTTTTCTGAAGGCTCTCGTTGAAGTAATACAACAATCATACGGTAATTATGTCTATGTAAATTTCTTTGTAAGGATTTTTATTAATTAATCTTTAACAATCAGCGATTTATTATTTTTTACAGCGTATCTAGCACAAAAATATGAATAAAGCTTGTAAAGCTCAAATTTTAATTTGATAAGTAAACAGTCTATCGTTTAAGTTAATAATACGCCACAACGTAAAAACAAAAGCCTTTTTTTTACTATGTAAATAAAGCGACCCAGATGACATAAATTCTAAAATTTAACTATTTATTCTTATTTATGGCTGGTATATAGGAACTGAATGTTTGCGCAACGTAGTTCTAATTTTTATAACAGACAACGACCAGACGTAAATTATGTCTATGTCTATGTCTGTCTATGTCTAAGTGAAACTCAAGGAAAAATAGTCTTTATGCTTCATTGAATACCACGCAACACCATCCGGCGGAGTTTGGCGGCGCCTACGGGATGCAGTAAGTGGAGGGATATCGGACGAGGAACTTATTTTGGTACGGGGGTAGGTAAATATCCCTTCTGTACCAGTAGTAATATTATATACTTCTGTTGCAATAGCCTCCCCTCGCTCCGCTTTCCCCAATTACCCATTGACATCTTGAATGTATTACATTTCCGATTGTCATTTAGGAAATGTATACATTATTTCCTAGGAAATGTGTCGAATATCATTTATTTCATACATTTCCGGGCGACTTTAGGCATTGTATACATTTCCTAGGAATTGTATACAATGACGGATTTCATACATTTCCGTTAACATATATACCATGTCGAAAAATATGATTACTATATATAATTAACTTTTTTATTTCATAAAATTTAAAACTTCAATAACCTAGTACCAACTTTAAATATCTTCAAAAGGCGAGTGTTGAAAATTAAGCTGCGTAATCTAAATCTTAATAAAGTTGGACACGCTAAAGAGGAAGCACTTAGTCATTACTAAGTCTTATCTAGGTAAGTCTTGTCTAAGATTTTTGTCATTACAAGTAAAGAAGCAGCTTTTCCGAGTATCCGCGTACACACAAAGATATAACAACCTACGCCCGGTAAGTCGTGGGAAGCATTCGGTTACACTCTACGATCAAAGAACAATGGTAATCAAACAATCGAGTAATTTGTAATGATTCAAATACAAATGTATAAAGATGAAAATATATTTTGGTTTATCAAACCAGTTAAATTTATGTATTAAGTTGACATAAACGTTTGTAACACAGAAATGAAACATTTAATTAAAAGTGCGAACTCAAGACGCGGAAAAGCGAAGGTTCAGGTCGATTTCGGAATTTATATGCAGCTTGTAAAACTGATTGCACCCGGCTTGTATATGACAGGGTGCATATAAACTCGGATGTTGACTACGGACTAGCAGCTCTACCACGCACGCCTGTGATTTCACACCTTGATTTAAAGCTTAATTACAATAAGAGGACTGTCAACGAATAAACCCAATTAATAAATCTTTAGAGCAAGCGTTTAAGCTCTCTTCTTAATACATTTTTCAACAGACTTAAAAAAGGTTTTACAATACAATACAATATTCTACACATACACATACATATTTTATATACATAAAACACACACACATACATTTTTTGTGTCATTCTATTTCACATATTTTACCACGTTCTACTTCTCGATTCGTCAATTTTTTTTGTAGTATGTTATAATAATCCAAATCGTTATTATTATTCTCTCAAAAGCCTATTTAGTAGACTTTACTTCAAATCTTATACAATAATAAGCTAAGCGGCTTTTCTTAAGCTATCTTTTAAAAATATCTCCATTGAAATTGTTAGTAAGAGGTTTTGTAACACTGGTCGCACCCGGAAGTCGTCATTTAAGACTTAAAATGAGTACTTTAAGCAGTTTACGACCACTTTACTGTTAAAAGCAGTCAACATAGATTAATTGATAATTAAAGTTTTGAAATCAAAAATTTATAGACATATAACTGCTCCGATTTACAATGAATGCTTATAGATTAGTAGATTCATCGTGAAGCATAAAAGAAAATTATTGTTTTTATTGTAAGTAAGTCTTTATATATTTGAACTCTGTATTGACCATGAAAGCTAATCTTAGCTAATAAAAAAACAATAATGGAAAAATCGTTACTAAGCATGGGTACGATACCCGTAGGCGTTCCTCATTGTCTTAATCTTTAACAAATGTTTAGTTATGTTCGAGCCAACCTCGGTTAGGTAGGATTAGCTTAGCTGAATGACCTCATAATAGGTGCTGAGGTCACAATAATTGTTTAATTGTAACAAAAACTTACCCGGAAGGTACTTTATCTATGGCTGGGTAAGGTAATGGTCGTGCGTGCGATTTGCAGCCAGGTTTATCAAAGGTTTACCACCTCTGAACTATTAATAATCGGCCATGCAATGTAAGCGTAGTGCTATTAGGTAGTAGGTATGTAAAACCTCAAGTATAATAAACTAGCGACCTGCCCCGGCTCCGCACGGGAAAATGGTTATTGTGGATTATTCTTAAGTATATTATGCATGTATTATACATATAAACCTTCCTCTTGAATCCCTCTATCTATTAAAAAAAACCGCATCAAAATCCGTTGCGTAGTTTTAAAGATTTAAGCGTACAAAGGGAGGGACATAGGGACATAGGGACAGAGAAAGCGACTTTGTTTTATACTATGTAGTGATACTTAACTAGTTATTAAAGCCATATTACACATGTGTGGCGATTGATGTATCAATAATTATTTGTCTACTAACTAAGGCCTATTCACCCTGATATCAGGGTAGGCTTGAGCCCCTCGGTGGGGACATAATATGAGCCGTTAACAGGGTTATTTGTACAAAGCCGTTTTGAATCACCATTACGTAGGTACATATATTGTTATACTTTGACGAAGATACATAAAATGTGATTTTTAGGGTTCCGTACCTCAAAAGGAAAAAACGGAACCCTTATAGGATCACTTTGTTGTCCGTCTGTCCGTCTGTCAAGACCCTTTTTCTCAGGAACGCGTGGAGGTATGAAGCTGAAATTTATATCAATTACTCAGGTCTACTGTCCCTTGAAGCTGTGAAAAAATCAAACTTCTAAGCCAACGCAATCAAAAGATACAGCCGTTTATGCCGCAAATTTTCGACACTTGCAAGGGAATCAAAACCTACAGGGTGCTTCCCGTGAACTCAGAATCTTGAAATTTGGTACGAAGCAACGTCTTATAGCATAGATAAAGGAAAAATTACGAAATCCATAAATTTTTAGTTACATCACATAATATATATTTTTTTAATAATTTTAACCTTACTACCCATTTCCTCATAAACGCGTAGAGGTATTAAATTGAAATTCATACCAAATACTCAGGTCTATAATACCTTTAAGCTGTAACAAAATCAAACTTCTATGTCAACGCAATCAAAAGAAACAGCAATTTAAGCTGCATATTTTGAAACTCGCAAGTACTCGCAAGGGAATCAAAACCTAAAGGGTACTTCCAGTCGACCTAGAATCTTGAAATTTGGCATGAAGCAAAGTTTTATAGCACACATAAAGGAAAAATTCCGAAAACCTTAAATTTTTAGTTACATTACAAAATATATATTTTTTAATAAATATAAACTTATTACTTTTTTCCTCATGAACGCGTAGAGCTATCAAGTTGAAATACTTACTTAGTACTTAGTTACTTAAACGATAAAGAGATCTTTGTCTTAAATTTATGCTCCTCCATCTTTCCCCATTGTAATGTTATGAATTTCATTTTGCAATAAGATTACCAGTTATGACTCGATTGTCGTAATGAAAGAACTTTGTAAACCTTGCAGGTTTGTACGGAACCCTCGGTGCGCGAGTCCGACTCGCACTTGGCCGGTTTTTTTTTGTTTAATTCAGGTAAGTATTTTAGTAAGGAACGAAAAGTTCAACGCTGATTTACAATGACGTTTACAAAAGTTAGTAAGTAATATGTTTACTTCTTTTACAAATAAAAAATATCTTATATCTAGTTTTATGAATTGATTATATTATGAGTTTTATATTGTAAAGGCTGGAGCCTTAGGCTCAACTAAAAAACCCTACTACACAGTACTACTATAAATATTCCTTTAACAATTCAGGACTAACTTAATATAATTTTATTGGCTAGTCGTCCTTGAGATAGATCCTAGAGCAAGCGAGATATTCCTTGGGATAGGTTCAAGGGTAATAATAAAATTATAGGTTTCTAGTGGCCGAAAGGGTAAAGGTGGCCATGATTCACGGTTGGACGCAAAAACAGCGCGCGCGCACCTGCTGGGATATCACGATTAAACTTCGGCTATTAAACCGAACATATATCATCTAAAATTCAAAATAATGTACCCATTAAATTAACCATAATATTCAGGTATATTTGATAATGCTAATTAGATCGTCGTAGGTGAAAATGTTTGTGTTCAATAAATAATGATATGAATAAATAATAAAAGAAATTCGTTATTCAATCATATATTCTGTGATTTTGGTTAAAACGTTTTATTTAAATAATAATAATTAATCAATATACTTATTTCGTTTTGATCAGAAGGTCGCCTGTGTGAATATCGTAAAGTTATACAGGCGACGTATAACGTACATAGGCAGCTTCTTACGGTGTGGTTTCATAGATGATGCTGTGTTGGGTAGTTCAAAATTCGTGATTATATAAAGAGAGGTGTAATAGGCCTATCAATAGTGCGTGGTTCATTATCACTCAAAATAGAATAGGCCCTTATATTGTATTGAAATTTTCCCTAACCAACATAAACACAATCATAAATAAAACATGATACGATTTAATTCCTCCAGTTATGTAACTGTGTTTACGGAATACTAATAGATCCAAACGTCAGATAAGAATGAAGATGGTTTTCCTCAATCAGATAACAGCCCATTAAACAGAAGGTGCCGAAATGAACAACATTAGCAGACAGATATCAAAACAAATCGCTTTCGTAATGAAACAAATGTTATTGGTGATTTGCATTAACGATCAAATAATTATTCTTTAAGTGTGTAATTGTATGATTGTAATCTCGACAGCATTTCAACATTGAATATGGTGGTAATGAAATTATAATAAACCTTATACTGGAAAGTTTTATCAGTAATAGTATATTCTGAAAAATAAAAATAAAAATAACAATTACAATATTATAGTAAATTATATGTCTTTCTACTCTATTTTAAGTAACGATGAAACTATAATAAATAACTTTTTACATAATTAAGTAACACTATCTTATTTACAATCAGAAACAATTGAGTTTAAGATAAATTCAAGATCTTTTAACTTGTTAAGTAGATCTTCTTTTATGCCTTAAAGCCTTAGATTTACAATTTAATTGTATTACATCCATTTGCACAACTGTACTATCCTTATAAGGTAGGTAGGTAGTAGGTACCGAGCTATGCTTGGTTTTATCGGTTTATCAGTACAAAAAACAAAGTTCTTACGCAAAAGATACGAATATTTAAATAAATTGGTCGCTGATGATGCGATGCATTGAACTTATACAAAACTGCATATATTTCAAAATATTATCAAGTATTTATCATATAAATATTTATCAAGTAAGCAAAGTATATACTTACATTTGATTCTGTTCGTTTGACTCTGTAGCATATATTTATTCTGTGTCTGTAGGTAATATTAGTATTAGTTGGATAGTATTTTGCAATAATCTTCCTTCTGCAGTTAGTGCACATAATAAAAAAAGATTTACCCAATGGTGCAGCCGTTTTGAAGTGGGGTGCTTCAATTAATTCTGATTTTTATAAAAAACGAGCAAAAACTTATAGTTCAAAATCTCACAATTTTCGACGTCGAACCTAATAGGTAGTTAGCAAGAACAGACTGTCCGTCCATGGTTCAAAAGTGGTGGTCGTCTGTGTCTGTTTATAACCCTCTGAAGGGTATATTACTGAAGTGCGACACCCGAGTCGCGTGGTCGAAATATTGTTCCTGCGAAATATAATATTTACCCCGCGCTATTTAATATTCTTCGCAATTTCCTGCATAATTGCTATGCTAGGAAGAGTTTGCTACTTTAGCAAATAGGAAGCGTATTGATTCCTTATTTAAATTTAAAAAAATGTAATTGTCCTATTTTATTTTGAATTTATTACCGGTGTCAATAAAGAATATTTGTATTGTATCATTAGGCGACGTACGGCTGTGTGACACGAAGAACTTTACACTTTATTAATTTTACTTAATAAATAATAACTTAATCTGTTGTTTTTATTTTATTTCCAGCATGGCACTACTGCGACATCGACGGTCGGCAGGCATCATTCCTGTGCCCCAATGGGACGGTGTTCTCGCAAGGCGTCGCCTCCTGTGATTGGTGGTTTAACGTGCGGTGTGCGCTTTCCCCAGCATTGTACCCACTCAACGCGAGGCTCTACAGGAGGAGAAGGAAGCCATCCACACCTAAACCGCATAGAGTTATAGATAAGGAACTCCTTGATGACATTTTCATGTAAATATGTTCGATTGTCGTAGGCATATAGTGAACTTGTACAGTTTCATACAGAAGGAAAAACGTTGTATTACCCGTAAACATGGTCCAATTTTTATGTTTTTGAAAGTGTTGTAGATACAATGAAAAACTAGGTTCTTAAGTTATAATTTTAAAGAAATGTTGATCACCAATTATTATCATTTATTAAAAGAAAAGAAAGAAAGAAAGAAAACATTTATTTTGGACACCAGTATCTTACACATATTAGTAGAGACTATGGATGTTTTGTTGCTAATAACTTTTATACTAATCAATATTTCTTTACAATCAAAAAGGAAATCTATTTTTCATTGCATCTACAACACTCCTATAAGTATGTGAAAATTTGGACCATTTCAACTTTGGAAATGTCGACTTCTTTTGTATGAAAACGTGCAGCATCACCATCCTATTAAGAAGGAACAGGTTGCCAGTTGCATGTTTTCAAATGATTATTGCATCTACAATAATTTAGTATTCGTTTTGAAATTCATACATTAGAAAGTTAAGGATTCATACTGGGGCCCATCTGTACTAGAAACATGATTCCTTGTAATTTTCTCGATAGAAAACAATCCAAGCACTAAAATTGTAAAAGGTACAAGCAACCAGCCAGCCTAAATAAGCCTCCTCCTTTCTTATCTTTTCTCCACTCGGAAACTGAAATCAATTGTCATCTAATAGCGATTTGATGCCAAGGATGTTATTATAAGTACCTACTATCGTTTGATGCAGACCTTTTTGACGGCGATACTCGTAGTGTCATGGAATTAGGGAGCTTTCAAATAGAAATAAAAACTATTCAAACCTTGTGCAGTTGATGTAACTATGGAAACAACGTACAGAAGCCAGCACATACGGTTGGAAATTCGCACTACGAAATTCGCTTCTACCGCTACGGAATACGACCGCTCTCAAGGTCAACATGTCCAGTCGCATGTGCTGGCTACTGTACCTAGTTTAGATTCCGAGTTGAGTCACATTATGACTTTTAATAGGCGCTTACATTCATTTACATTAATCTTAAATCCAAACATAGTTTTGAATAGGTACTCAAATATATTATCAACTGAACTTGGTAACAAACAGCGTGCAAAGTCCACTTAAATGATCGAGAACTTATACGTTCCTATCGCTTATGTAAAACCTATTGAAATGTAGCGAAGTCTGCGTGAAAAGCTCGAGAAGCTGTCAAATGATGGCTCTTATGTCACTATATCGCGTTTGACAGCTTCTTGAGCTTTTCGCATGTCACCTATTTATGTATGTACAGTAGGCAGCATATGCGGCGACGCGATATGTTCTATATCATTTCTTACATCCCCCTGACTTTATTTTTAAGCATTATTTTTCTATGTACAGATTTTCGAACTGTACAGTTTTGTTATATAGATACGTGTGGTAGGTAATCAGTTCTCCTGTGCTTTTGAGGTAAATTATTATACATTAGCCACGTATGACAATGTTATAGTCTAGACACAAACTAGAAAACATGGTGATTTTTGTGCACCTTAGTTTGCATAACAGTTTCTGTGAACTTACTTTAAACTAGATTTCCACCCCGCGGCTCCGCCCGCGTTTACTGTTTTTCCCGTAGGAATTAGGTATTTTCCCGCGGTAAAAGGTAGCCTGTGTTATTATAATGTATATTCTATATTATTGTAAAGTTTCATTCAAATCCGTCCATTAGTTTTTGCGTGAACGAGTAACAAACATCCATCCATCCAACCATACCACCATACATACATCCATCCTCACAAACTTTCGCGTTTATAGTATTAGTAGGATGTTATTTTGTATAGAGTAGTATACAATAGATTGAACTTTTTGCACAAAGTAGGTACTCATTTATTTGACAAATTTCGATACTTATAATATAAAGTTTAAAGCTAGTAAGCATTCAGGACCACTACCACGCTCCAGTGTGGGTTCATATGAGTATGATGAATATCAACAGGCGGATTGAAAAAAAAAAAGAAATTTATTTATCAAAAAGAATTAAACACAATTCAATGTGCTTCTACTAAAACACCCGCCTTTTTATAGATCAAAAGCGTGAATTTTTTTTAATTATTAACCTTATAAATAAGTAAATGAGTGGAGAAGAAAGTGAGTGAATCACACTTGCAAATAAGAAGTAGGTACCAAGATTCAAGAAAAAAAAACTTAGCTATAAAAAAGCTTATGTGGTCTCGAGAAAAGTTCAGAAAATTCTTATTGTGTAAATATCTAATTAATTAGTTTTTATTTACTTTTGCGTCTAAATTTCACAAGTAGTTTGTGATACTAGGCTTAAGTGTATGTACCAACAATAAATAATATGATATTGTAAATATTTACATTGTGTAAATCATATTGATAGTGATAAAAACTGCCATTAGCTATTTCACGTAATTTCTAAGTTGAAATTTGCTTCTTTTGGTAATATAATATTAACAACAGTTATTCTGTAAATAAACGAATAAAAATGTACATGATGACTACACTTTATTTTTTTACAAACTATCGATAATTATTTTATGTTTTATCTGCCTATTTAACTTCCATTGTTATATCGTTCTTATCACATAAAAAAGGCATTTTAAAATGGTATTGGAAAATGGAAAATTCGGATTCTGGCTAAATCCTTAAAACCACGCCTTAGAGCGTTGATCATAAGGATTTTATAAAAAGAAGACGAGAAAATGAAAAATATAGAAGACAGCTGCTAGCTGCAGATAACGCCTTTCAAATACTTTATAGCTAAAATCAAACTTATGTATACCCCTTTAACGTTAGATGTATAAAATTAGAATTCGGCAAATAAATTAACATAACATAAATTGATTCTGTGGCGGCACGAAGTTCACCGGGTCCGCTATTTTTGAATAAAATAAAAGAGAAAATTAAAAACTGTACATTAATAAATAATCCCACATACATACATACATACACCGATACGCGTGAAAAACATAACCCTTCCTTTGCAGTCGGGTAAAAAGGCTTCTTCCTTACGGGCACAAATAAGCAGGTTATATTGGCTGAGCAAAAAGAATCGTGAACACTCATTAATTTAGTCTAGGTATACAAACAAATTTCGGACAAGAAGAAGACGAACATTATTTTTGGAGGAATTCTCCAATAAAATTTCAGGATCACGACGACTAACAGGGTAACAGTAAAGTTTGGTGATAGACAACTTCGGAAAGGAGGTGAATCCAGAAATAGTCAGATGGGCAGGTAAGTATCTTTGTGTTCTAAATTCTGTAGTGTCCTAGGGCGAAGATCTTTGATGTGTTGCTAGTGATGACTTTATAAGAAGACTCAAAGCCACCCAAAGAGTAATGGTAACTATCGACGTAATCAGAAAAATTGCTAAGTTTTGACAGATAGGTTCTTGAATGGCGACAGCGAACCAAAATACGCAGCGTGAGTAGGTCCATTGCGACGTAGATTAGCGAAACGTAGTTCAGCGGTCGCGGGAAGCCACTGTGCTGGATGCAGTCAACATAGAACCGATTTTCGGGGTTCGGGTAGGTCTGCGAGGCCTTTCAACCCTAGCGTTTTCTGGAAGAAAAATGGACCGTTTTCAGCTGAACAAAGTCTCTGATCGTAATGTCAGAGGAGAACAGCGGAAAATACATTAAAAAACCCTAGCGTTTGTCTAGCAGATATACGCAAAAAGGCGCATTAGTCGTCGAGTTACGGAAATCAGCCCGTTCTTACCATTACCATTGTCTAGCAGATGTCGTTTACGGCTGAAATGATGATGAAGTACTTACGGAGTTTATTTTCGAACAGTCTTTACCTCTTCACAACCAATTAACGATATTTTTCAGTTACTCCATTTTAATATCTTTTTATCGCACTGTAAACATTCCCAAAGTTAGACTCGCCCTTGACCTCTTCCGGGAAATTCTCCCTCAGCAGTAGGTATACGTATTTTCGCACACGAGTGGATACCAGATTCGCACATAATAGTTAACGAGGCATGCGGACAATGCCGATTCATAAGCAAGAGACGTCGTTGTGAATGTTCCTTGTGTTTGTTAAGTATTTGGTTGGTGTGGGAAACGTGGTTTTCGTGGTCGAAGAGTTGGTTTTTATACGACGATAGTGATGTACGCAAGATAAGATAAGCTATAATGTAGCGCTGAGAAAAATAATCCTTTAATCTAATTATTATCTAATTGTATCTTATATAACAAAATGGTCATTTAAATGAGAAATTTCCTCAGTTTTATACATTGATGCTCTGTAGTACGATTAGTTTAATCTTGATTAACGCCTCCTTTGAACGGCCAACCATGGACAGCTCTGGTACTTGGAACTCAGGAGTTTGATGTCGAAAAGTGGTTTTGTAAAACCTTACTTCGAGTGAAACCTTTTGACTTTAATGCCGTTCGAAATCGAAAGGAAGTCTTCTTTGTTTATGTTTTCTCATAAAATGTTCGGAGCTCTTTCAATACCAGCCACTACTAGCTAAGAAAATCATTGCGCCTACGAAACTTTACATGCAAATACCATTCAAAATATAAATGTTGCGTAAAGAGTATTTTCTTGACCAAGCCGGCTGCTGGCCACATGGCTCACTCAGTTTACTCCAAACGCGACGCCGCAGACGCACGCACGCCGCCGCGCATGCGCGAATATTTACGCGGGAAAAACGAGATGCGAAAGTGAACACGTGAAAATTAAGGATTTTCATTCTATGCGAATTTATAATAGTTATACATCTTTTGGACAACATTGATGTAATTTGGAGACAAAATGGGTTTTCTGACGCTAATGTTTTGCGGTAAGTTTAACTTGTTAATATTACTTATATTATTTTGTTTAAATAAGTATATTTAAATATTTACCTAACTGTTAAATATTGCGATGAATCAATTTATTTTTAAAATGATCTCCTTGGGCCTCGGGCATTATTGCTTACCTTTATTTTTATTATAATTGTCTATTACTTTTAAATGCCTGCAAGTAAGCATTGCAATCAAGGTTTAGTGTAGGTAAGTACAATTTTATGTGCTACATCTCATTCATACACCTATTAGAAACAAAATAGTAATTGCTCCTATTAAATAATAACATACTTACCTAGGTTTAATTAATCTAAATTATTATTCGCAAATCAAATAATAACTTTATTAAACAGGTGATAAAAAAGTAGTTTACGCGATAAACACAATGCAATTCTAAGTGCTAATTAAATAATGATTGTGAATGTCTCGGTGCATGCGTGCATTCGTGAAAGAATGAGGTTGTGCCATCCTGCACCGGAATCACGCCTGAAGCTTGCTAACCTTATTATTTATTTAATTACTACTAAGTATACAGATACAGCCCACAACAGTCCACGGCTGGGCTAAGGCCTCTCCCTAGAAAGGAAGATATTGCCACAATCCTCATGCTTGGCAGTCAGATTGGGGATCGCAGTTGTTGCTAATACACAGGCCTTTACTACCCATTGCCTTTACTACCCATTCCCCTAAGTTATAGGTACACCTTTAGTCGCTTCGTAGGATACTCGCAGGAATTAGGGTTGATTCAAATTCAAAGCCGTAAACCACACGATATTCTTTTATTATTCAATCCGAATTCATCAAAAGTCAGTTTTTTAACAGTCATTGACCTTACTTTGAGACAAAGGTGCCAAAAAACGCTGGAAACGAGATCGCGCTCAATGCCAATGCCTGCGAGAAAAACCAACGTAATGGTCGTTACGTTGGCCGTGTCGCACAACGTAAACCTTTGCGGGAACTACGTTTTATGCGTAAAGTACGTGAAGTCGCCTTGTGTCGTGATTAAAGCCAAGTATAACTATTCATTGTCCACAGAACCTTCATAAATTTGGTAAACAATGCCTGTATTCATATATGTTTGTCGGTTCGGTACTGTCGTGTGTTTGTTATCAGTTCATATGCGTGGTTGAGGAATATAGGCTTATTGCGAGTGGGTTGATTCCACACAAAACTTTTGAATTTCATTTTTGAGCGGGTTTTTTAGCATGACTATATTTACTTCAAGAATATCAAATAAACCAAAATAATAATTCATAATTAAATGGTTAGGAATCGAACCAGCAGCATCTGGATGGGAAACAACGTCTCTGAGCTAGAGAAGGTCCCAAGCCACTGTGCCACAGAGTGCCACTGATACTGTAATTATATGAATTATTTATTTATTTCTGTATCTGGTTATTGTTCTTATGGATAAAATACATAGATAATTATTATTCACACATTTTTTTTCACAATTTCATATGCTAAGTCTGCTCGTTAAAAAAGTAGAGCAGTTTGAATGGAACGTCGAATTTTAAAATTCTTAGTACAAAACAAAATCTCCATACAATACAAAAGGTCTTGATTTATTCTTATACTTGGGCTTATTTCAAAATGCTGCACTGCACTTAGAACCTATCTAGATGATAATAGTAGTATTGGTTTAGGAGAATAAAAGGCGCTGGACTAAGGTGGAGGAAATAACGGTCTTCTCGACTCTGATTGCGCAATTATATAGTCACGAGTTAGCAACAATTTATGTTTGGTAGCTACAGTCAGACACACTTAACCATTTTCTTACGTTTATTTAAGAACATGTTGACATCTAACGTACCTGTGCGGTTTAAATAAATATACTACAATAATATTGTACAATATTGTAATTTACAATGTAACTGCATAAAACCGCGACCTTAGAAATAGATTGTTAATGATTGTTGATTAATTTTGATAGCAAATAACAAGCGTTGTTTGTTTGTTTATGGGCTATTACCTAAAAAAATAATTTTGTGCAAAGGCACTTGCCGTAAGTAAGAGAAATAAAACAACCAATAATTCATGAGATTCTGCATTCACTAAAACTATTAAACTGTTGCGTAAAATAAAAAAGATATACCTACTTAAGCGGGTTTAACAAATAGAATACTAGGACTTACCGCCCTTTCATCTTATTCGCGTAACTATGTTTTTTTCGTGGGGATCAGAGTTCATACAAACATTGTCCTGAAAATAACGAACACAACAAAAAATATCTTGTGTAGTAAGTAGGTAATCGGTAGAAATGCGCGCACGTAATACATTTCGGCTGATTATTTTTATTGTGTTCGTCCCCGAGCTTACCGTACCCCGAGCTTACCGTCCCAGAGCTTACCGATTTGATAAAATTGATTACATTTTTTAATATATATATTTTTTACTATTTCCAACTTGTACAATAGACATCAAAAGTGTTTTAAAGTAGGTATGAAATGTGTTTGTTTGGTTACTGCAGGCAGAATTATGTAAACTTAATGATGAAAGTTATAGGATTAAAAATGTATGTGTAACTATTAAATTAAATATAGCAAAACCATATTTTTAAGATAATAATCAACAAATAATCAAATTCTCGGTATTGGGAAACTGTTGCAAGCAGATTAATAAACGTGATTACTTAACCGCGATCTAGAACTTATTATTTATTCCTATAAAGTATAAAATTCGACTTTGCACTTTTGCTGCTAATAGTACTTTAAAGCAAGATTGACGTTTTAATCGACTTTTTATAATAATTACAAATCGGTAAGTTCCGGGACGGTAAGCTCGGGGACGAACCCTAAAATTCGACTTTGCACTTTTGCTGCTAATAGTACTTTAAAGCAAGATTGACGTTTTAATCGACTTTTTATAATAATTACAAATCGGTAAGCTCCGGGACGGTAAGCTCGGGGAACGGTAAGCTCGGGGACGAACCCTTTTTATTTACCTATAACTAGATCTTTTCTTCCATACAACCCTGCCTAGCAAAACAATGAGGAAGGTATTATATATTAATCGAGCCCATAATGATAGACACTTCTAAAACAAGGAAACGTGTTTTTTCTCGCTTTGTCCGTCAGTCTTCCTTAGCTTTCTCTATCAGTTGTAAGACTGATGTACATTTCCGCAATCAAGATACAAAACATGAATACGAGGTAGGTTCTTAAAGATTTATCACGATATATAATCAGAACTTTATTTTATTTACAGTATCCAAATATAACAGTTTTCTATCTACCTGATTCTTGAGATTTCGACGTACAAGAAGAAGGGCATTAATTTATGCAAATGCAAGAAGAGTCTAAGCACAGTCTAAGTAGCTTCTTATGGTGTCATAATTGTGGTGACCTACAATCTTTGTAACATTTCTAACACGTGTTTAATGTAGAACACATTACATTTTTTGCAACATATGTAATCGTCCGTTTTCTCATTTTCTTCCCATAACGATTCTTTAATAGAATCTTTACATTTTAGTTACAGTGAGGACGTCGTAATTTCGTCTCTATTATATTCAATCTTCAATGAGTGTTACATGGTATTATGTCAGAGTGCATTACCGGCTGCTGGGCGGCGCGCACGCACTCGCGATGATGATTGCGTATCTACTCATACATACCATTCAGGAAATAAAAATTGCCCATCATCACTATAAATACGCAAGTAAAGCACTGCATAGAGTTCATACAGTTATATAGCGCCCCATGATTATGACTCGTAAGAAAGTACAAGAAATTATATATGCAGATGTAACAGCTAGAAACACTGAACTGACTGACCATTTTTTATAATTGATATGTATCTTTTAATGATGATGATATAGTGCAAAAGGCGGGACAAAGACAATTTATTTTATGTAAAGTTATGTGATAATTTCAAATTAACGGCAATACGTAGCTTATCAAAATTTGAATTGCTAAAGTAATAAACTATATTTATGGACAATTTGAGAAACAAAGGCTGCAATTTGAAAGTAGGGTATTACCAGAATGGGCGCGACATATTTTATGGCCTTGCTCCACGAAAAAGGCAGTTCTCGGACCGGCAACGCGCGTAGACACTATAATTAACCGGATTAATGAGATGAAGTATTTCCGCATTACAACTGCGATTGGTCGGCGATTGGATTTGGTCGCGTGAACTTGGTTGCGTGTCACATCCGTCGGACGTAGCGTTGATGATTGTGGTGTTGGGGCGCGCCGTGTGTGTCTTGTAGTATGTAGTTGTAAGGCCTGAGCAGACTGACGGACGACGTCGGGACGGATGCGCTTTCACCGGTTATGGCTCGTGGCTCGTGCGACCTTCACGACCTCCACAGAGGCTAATACTTCCATCTATTGGTGATTAAAAATGCTAGGAAATGTTGGGATGTTTACTATTAAGAGCCACTGCCACTGTCACCGTCACTTGCCTTTTACGCTTGTTTTATTTTATTACTTACTGTTTTAAAAGATCCCAACTGTTATTTGTGTTAGACAATACGAACAATCTTTGTTAACCTTTCACGAATCGCCACAATATTATCAACGGGATATCTTCACTTCAGTTTTGTATTGTGTATTATGATTATGACCGTTGAAAATCGGTTAGCGTACAAATTCGCAGCTAGGTAAACGTGCTTATTCTGGATCTGGATTTTCGATACGATCGAGACAATCGAAATGAATGCGATTTGCATGTAGCCCGCGATTGCTTCCGCGTCTCGCCTCGATAAACTTCGTGACGTAATTTGTTTCTGCTTAAACTCACTTGGTTCTATATTGTTCAATTTGTATCGAAGCACGTGGTAGTAATGCGTTAATAGTATTATTATCTATAACAAATTCGAGGTTTACGACTTTCTATATCACTTACGATTTGCTCTACGATTCAAGTACAATAATCAATTTGGGAAGCGGACAGTTTAAAAGTTGCTAATTGGTAAGTAAAATTGAGGCTAATTATATTACTAACAAGGTCTACAGTCACTAGAAGCAAGTGAATTAGTAAATACATAATTGCAATAAGTTACGACATCCTCAGTGCTCAGGTTTCCACTAAGAATATGCATGAGGTGTAGTCGGTAGGCGACTCTTGATCAACAGTGAAGGGTGAAGGTATTGATTTACACTTCTAGTGATCTTAGGGCTTGCCATGTGGGTCAGCCGCAAGTATAAAAACTAAGTAGGTACCAATTTAAAGCCAACAAAGTCCATCGTAATTTTGAAATCATCGCCAACAAATGACTCATCTGGGTTAAATTTTAATATTAAAGAAGCGTGAATTTTTCGGAAATTTTGTTATGCGAATTGCAAAATATGCAAGGTGATTCTAGATTGCCGGCGATATCTTACAAGGATGGTATCTTCGAAAAAGTTATAACTGGTTTTTTCGCAAAAAAATAACATTAAATATAAAATAAAGAAATTCGGGTTAAGTAACAAGAAGTAGGTAAGTAATAAAAGTCAGCAAGTCCAAGTTTAACATTAAATTAAATTACAATCGTGGCTTAATGTAACAACCAGTTGAATTTTACGAGAATATATCGTGCGTATCAACAGATGATATCTAGACTTGCGGACGTAACACTTTATAACCATTTAATTATCTAATCTGTACAAATTTTCACGCATCTAGCGCAGGTAGGTAACCAGTGCAATTTATTTTCAACTTTCAATGAGTAAACCAGTTTTATCTGTTTTAATAGGGTTTAAGCAAAACTAGGCTAATTGACCCTTCTATACAGCATCAAAATATTCCAAGAAAAACGATAAATGCAAGTTTATGTTAGTATGCAAAATATTAGATTCAAAATTGTCACGAATTTGCCGCAGTTTCATTATTCAATCATATTATGTATTTCATATTATCATATCATATTATGTATAGACACTTTACAATCATGAAACTACTTCTAAAAAAGGCATGAAACACCTACTATGATTGAGATGTAGGTGGTCAAAATAAATTTCACACTTAAACAATCTACATGTCAACATTGCTATATCACTTGTAAAAGCGAGTAATAAAGAAAACAAATAAAAGAATCCTTGAACTAATACGTAGTAGGCGTAGGTATGCGAAACTGTTACGTTAAGTGCGATAAAAATTGTGTGTACAAGCTGTCGGTATGCACTAAGAACGCGGGCATGCGACAGCAAGCCTTTGCAAAGGTCGTAGGCAGTTCACACGCAGCGGTCAAATGTCAACCATAATTGTAGCAACAACTGCTATAAGTAACAGGTAGAATATCGGCCCTGATTCACGTAGTAACGCTCTATCTATAGGATTTAATTCTCGCAGTAACTTTCTTAAATGTTTTTAAATAAGTACATGCAATTCAGAGATAAACGCAGGACTACAGACTTGTGGCGTGGGATTGCATATTACCTGATTGAAGTTAGTGTCATATTAGGACTACTCAAGTATCTAATAAAAAAATAATTGTAGGCCCGTTTAAAAACCTCATAAATAAATTGTCAAAGGCACATTATAAAAGGATTGCTGTCAAACACGGATTTTAAACCTCATGAGTGCACGATTGCATAATTCTAGACAGCATGCTTAGAGACATCAATCAAACATATAACTTTTCTTTTGATAAATTATTAAAAAATTCGTTATTCTATTCTTGTCTCAAATCTAAGTAGGTTTAGTTTAGAGCGTGACCACGCGAATCGTGGCTATTAGTTATAGAGCATGACGTACGTCAAGTAGACATTGGTGTCGATTCGATGTTGGCCAATGCACTAATCTTAACTAAAATTTAGTTAAGATGTGTCAGATGACATATTTAGCTATTCGGAACGCACGACTTAACTTAATTTTGTATGGAATCTGACAGGACTAAAAATAAGTTGAACTAACGCCATTTAGCTATTCGGGAACGACCATTCATCTGTCATTTTTAGTTCGTTATCTGTCATTTTTAGGTGTTTTGAACTTAAAATGGTCTTAATTTAGTTCCGTTTTTTTAGGTGTAGACTTATTATATTTTGTAAGTTTTGAGGTTAACAAACTAGGAAATCGGGTAAAAATTAAATAGTGATGAGTTTCTTCAACCAATCTACTTTCGTTAATCCTGGATATTTACTGAATCACTCATCCTCAGTCAGGTCAGCAGGGTCGGTCGAGTCTTTCAGCTAAAAACTCCATCAATCGTACAAGCAAGAGCATGCTAAGTAGATTACTTTGGATTTTGCACCTTTCTTATGTCCATCGAATAAGGAACAGAATCGCAATCGCGTTGGCCCAGCTTAACCTTCACAGAAGCCAGCACATGCAGTTGGACACTTGCACTACGAAATTCACCCTTACCGCTACGGAATACAGGCGCTCTCAAGGTTATAATGTCCAGCCGCATGTGCTGCTTACTGTACAACAAATCGACCATAAGTTCTATTTTGCAATTTCGTTTTTGTTTTACGCAGAATAAATATAAATTTATAATTTCCGAAACTAAAACGGAACGTAACACATACTAAGTTGCGTTTCGTTGCGCATGCGTTCGATTCACGAACGTTCACTTTATTGCGGATTAAGGTTGCATGACATTATACCTTTGCCTTTCTGTTGAAAAAAAAAAATATTGCAGGAGCGTGCACAGAGCGAGATAATGTGTATCCGAACGTTAATCGTGTCAAGATTTGTTAAGTCCTGTCAAAAATGAACTAAAATTAGTTAAGATAAGGCGGGTGCAATACCGAATTAGCCCCAATGGTGTGGTTTTCGACCTTTATCGATCATGGGCCACTCTGAGTCTGAGCCAGGGTTTAACAACGTGGCATGTAACGAAGGATTACGAATAGATTAAACAGCCCATTCGTAAATAACAATTTTGAAATATTTATAGCACCATCCACACTTAAAGAGCGAAAACCTCTAAAAACTTCGTTTTTTTTTGAAAAATCCTATTCCGAATAAAAGCCATATGAATTTTGGAAATCTTGGAAAATCTACCCTTCTCAAAGCCCTACATCGTAGAGTGCAAACAGTCCGTCAATTACTAGACACGTACTACACTTTTGCACTGCACTTTGATTAACCTGCTCTGCTCTGCCTTCCTATTGTTTCCATACAGGGAGTTGAAAAGAAACTAATTCGAATTCTGTTTGGGGCTACCTTAGTATGATCAATTAAGTGTATATATCGAGAGGTTTCTACGACAAAATAAATTATTAGTATACTGGTAGTATATTTTTTATGTAGAATAGATTCATTCCATGATATTATTCATTTTGGATTCATATTCTACCAGTATTCTATGGTTTTTTGCCACATAATAATAATGTAGGTAACAGATTGGCAAACAAGGTGTATTTATTGATTAAAAAATAAATTAACAAGATTAGATTATGATTGTTCAAATGTGCAATTGCTTAGAAGGCCAACCCTACTCTACCATTCCGTCCAATGTGGTTTAAATTCTGCAAATTTTGATCTGTTTGTGGCTCTGCACACCCATTCTGTAATCAATGTTATTTTGCTGTTAAATATGGTGGTGGGTTACATCCTGTATACTTTAGAAGTGGACCTGTATGAGTAGGTTCCATTTGTGGTCAAATGTCAGCAGCAGCAATTGTTGCTATAGTTAAGAAGTCGTTACGTTTGTTCTACCGAGCTGGCCATTACGAATAGGTCGGATGTAGAGTACACTCTCGTAAGTATATTGGCATTTTATGCAGTACATAATTGTTGTGAAAAATAAAGAAACGGAATTGCAATATTCACGAATTCAAAGGCTAAAACTTTTATTAAACCTTCTCAAGCTGTGAGACTTTCAATTCAAGATAGATAATGCGTTTTCTATATCGCTATTAGATAATTCCCTATTAAAAAATAGCGACTTCCGTCAGAACATGGACATGAGCGAGCGAAACCAGTTGTTTTAAAGTTTCTATGGACGGCGCGTTTAGGCCGCGTGAAATTGCGACATTTAGAAAAAGTTGTCCAGTATCCTTATTGAAGCCAAGTCGCATCGAACTGCATATAGGACTCGATTAGACCGTAATAAGAGTTTAATTTTTAATGAAATCGTGAATTCTTGGTAATTCAATCTGAACGGTTCGAGACTTGACAGTAAAGTGTATGAATTAACATTCGCATACGGTAAGTTGACATTACTATGTATGGCTTTGCACAAATATGCAGCACTTCGTACGTCTGACGCAACTGAAAGTTTTGACGGCTAGATAAAAGTGAAAAGATACGTGCCAATACCATATAAGCGCGAATTTGTAATACATAATGAGTTCGTAAGGTCAGTCTTATTTATAAAATTGTCACAGTTAATGAAAGAACAAATGGCGCGAGACCTTTAACAATAGACTGATGGTGTTACTGATATCAAAACTTACCAACCACCAACCAACCAACCAAGTAGACAGATAATAAGTAACAGCGAAAACAACAATTTTATCAAAAACGGGTGTGAAAAAGGACAAGATAAACCTAACGAGTCACCGGAAGGGACTTTCTCTCCGGATCGTAACTCGCGACTTTGTTGAGAAAGTCTAACGATTGATTATGCAAAACAATTTCACAAAAACACAACTACGTATTACAATTCTGTTAAAGACTTCGAATTGAGATCAATATCGCGTGGGGATTATTTCGCAGTAGATTTAAAGTAAGTTCTTGACAAGTTGAAGTGGACGGAAGTGTAAAAGAACAGATAAGCAGACAAGGTAATTGTGATGCGGCGACAGCGCGCCCTAGTTGCGCCTGCAGTCGTTGCAACAGTCTGACGTCACTACCTATCTACCCATAAGCGTCATGAAACTGTTTCACTTATCGTGTGTGTTTCGAGGTTAACCTACCTCACAAACCCTGGTGTCAGAATTATTGTGCCGCCTATATGGCTTCTGAAATGGCTCAAGTAACGACTACATCCGTAGATGGTAACCGGGGCCAACGGCTTTTACGTGCCTTCCGAAGCACGGAATCGTCTTTCTTTTCAGACAATCAGGTGATTCAGCCTGCAATGTCCTAAGCAAACTGGCGAAAGTCTTACAAAGTGATATTTGATCGACGAGCCCCACCGGGATTCGAACCCGGAACCTCCGTAACGAGAGGCGAGTATTTGACCACTCGACCACAGAGGCTGGCTGTGAAACTGCTTCGCCTAAGCATCATACACACGCACTCACACACCACATACATATACCTTATTCGCTCAGTCTCTTCTTTTGCTTCATTTTATTTGAATTGTTCGCCGATTTTCTTTTAATTTGCTTTCGGTTTGTATTTTTTCACGAATACCTCTACATAACACCTTTATAACATAATGTAAAACTGTTCGAAGAAGAGACCTAACGACCTGAAACACAGGTTTGCACTCATATTAGGCATCAGTCTCCCACAATTTTTCTGATATAATAAGTTAGTATGTTATACGTCTGCATTGTAAACTGAAAATGGTGAAATAATATAAAATCATTTTGTTATGACCAGTTCTGGAGTGTCCGGCACTTGCAGTCGGTCGTAGAGATATATGATACCAAGTCCAGCACGACGTAGACAAAAACAGAAATGTTAAAGCAATAAAACCGCTATAAGTCGAATAAGTCCGTTTTAATGGCACCGCAACGTGTTTTACTGTCAGCTAGAGAAATCATGATACAATGGGCACAATTCCGGCGTAGCCACTAAAATCTCTTAAGTTGTTGGTCTTCTTTCATTCATATGGTAATCGAAAAGGATGGGAGATGTAGGAAAATAATTTTGAATGAATGATACCTATTTAAAATAAGCAGCTCAGCTGTAAAAATCAGCTTAATTTAGATAAGTGGAATGTTTTCGCATGCCTGCTAAACTATGCGTAAAATCGAGATGTTTGACGTTTCTAAATTTAAGTAGACAATCACCAACTCATCAGGTATAGTTTTTAAATTTAAGTCAGAGTGTAATATATAGAATCGGGCCCATTGTACTATTATCTATCTACTCTTTCGTAATCGTTTACTTGTAATAGTTATTCTGATCTGAGTAACTCAGTGTTATACAGCGTAACAAAATGATATAAAAACTGGAAGTTCAGCTTGTCTGTACGCTTTGCTAGTCGCGTTGATAACGACGCATCTGTAATTGATTGTTCCGCTCCGAAGCGCTCAGGAAAATAATTTCGATCCCATTGTCAGTAAAAAAATATTAGAAAGTGTTGCAATGTATGTAAATACGTGTCTACTGTCTACGTTTCGGTAGTGGTTAATTGTCTGTTATTATTACAGGAGCTTGTGAGTGATCTAGTACTACCTACTCCATTTAGAATGGAATTGCACCATATACAACAATGGATGGAAAGATGAAGAAAGATTGGTCAACACATTGTTGGGCTACCTATCAATTAAGTAATATTTAAATAAGATCGGTCTCAGAGATCATTCCAATGAAAAATAGAGACATTATCATTTACTCCCACAGATTAATCAAAATACGCGATCCGATTATTATGAGACTTTGCACTTTTACAAATGGCGAGGCATGCATAACCATTATCTTTTATGGACAAGTAGGTATTCGTAGTCCTTGACCAAAATACTCTTAAGAATGATTATTTTTGCTAATCCATATACGGTACATTATATAATATTAACAATTTAGAGCAAATATTTAATAAAGAATAGCATTACATTCTCCATGAAAATAATTAAAGTTGTAATTAAATGTTCGCCACTAACGAAATTAGGCGACTATAATGCATATACCAATAAAGTAGGTACATTTTTGTCCAATCATAATTACGCTATGTTGTGAATGACTTGCGAAATGTAGCCACATTTAGACAACGTATTATACATAACCTACATTCATTAAATGTTTTTAATATAGATTTGATATGGGCAGCTGCATTAGTATGAAATTTATTAAAGGCATACCTACGCAGAAAATAAACCTAATGTTACGGACGAGGCCGTTTAGTTTAAATTGCAGACTTGTATATGGAAGTGCCTGATTAAGATAGTGTTTGGTATTCATTGCTTAAATACGGATTTAGACAACAGAGATAGAATCTGTACAGCAGTGCAATATTCAATGCGGTTAACTGCTTTGTATGGAGATTGACACAGGTGGCTTTCCATAAACACTACAAAATATAGAGAAACTGAATTTTAAACAGAAACACGTATTTTTGTAAAACATAAAAAACGCATAATTACTTTCTAAATCATTAAAATACCTTACAGTTTTTTTTTATTATGCTTTAATCTTTTTACTTTTCGTTGATACAAAAGACATCAACGCGATCGCGAAATAAACATATCTTATTTTTATGAATGTCATAAGCTCTGTGGTCATAAGTCATAAATAAAGTAGGTACATATAGGTACGCTGCTAGCTAGTATAGTTTTACATAATTAAGTAATATGTTTCTATTAATAGTTTACATGTGTAAATTAGTAATATCTACTTAAACTTTATAATTCCAAAAAACAAAAATGATTTGTAATTTTGAATGATATTTATTATTATTATGAAACAAGTTTAAAGTTTATCAAGTAGTGCTCAGCTCATATTGACTGAAAAGTTCACCAGATAGCTTCTGTTTGGTACTAGTTACGCCCCGGTGTTGCTTACATTGAAGCAGTAAACGAGAAAATAACATAACAATTTAATTTTAATTCAAATTGCGGTCAATTTGAAAGTTCTATAACAGGTTGTAATAATTTTAGACCCATTTCACTAGACCCATTAGATTAAAAGCAACCACCTGACCTACTTACTAGAGTCCTTTAAATTAAGGTGGAAACTCGATGTATCAAAAGTAATACCTAATACTAGTAACTATGTAATTACAATGATGAAAATATTTTATGCTATTAAGTTGCTATTGAGCTACACCATTGTTCAATTAGAGATAATGGTAGAAAACATCGCATTGTTGTTATCAAATCAATGAAGCTTTTTTATGAAGAATTTTAAGATTGATTAAGAGCTACAAATTATAATAATGTAAACATTGTAATACACGGAAAGTGTTCTGTTATTCATATCATAAATATTAAATGTTAGTCGGTTTATCAGTTTGTTTGTTTGGCTTTCATGTTGAAACGGTTAAATGTATTTTTTAAAGAAAAATATTTTTATTCCCTTCCCACGTAAGTTCTAGTTAGACATAATTAATTTCCATAGC
This sequence comes from Teleiodes luculella, assembly GCA_948473455.1. NCBI lineage: Eukaryota > Metazoa > Arthropoda > Insecta > Lepidoptera > Gelechiidae > Teleiodes > Teleiodes luculella. The sequence goes on along the minus strand of OX419592.1, from coordinate 6,448,603 downwards.
AATTTTGGAATAAGAAGCAGCCACATAACAATTACGTATGGACATGGCAAATGACGTGCACTGGAGAGTATCATATCATCATGGCACCAACAGCAAAATGCTCGTTTACGTAATAAGGCGTCGGACACAGCGTGTCACCGCGCTGCTTTCACTGTGACCGCGGCTTTCTCGGACCTTGGCGCATCCGTACGATGTGACATGTGGTACCTAATCTATACATATATAAGACGATTCTTAAATTATCAGATTATTGTGTTTAAGTACCGTGTGTTTTCTGATTACTTTATATTTTTCAGAAAGTTGTTCAGTTTAGTTTAGTTGTAAAGTTGTTCGTGTCAATCTCTTAAACAGATTTATAAATTATATTTACATAACATCGTGAACAGAAGTTCACATACCTAATAGTTTCTGTTTAGAACTAGTATTATAAACAGCGCTGCGTCATTATGGCGCTTATTTGCAATTTGTTTCGGACTAAACTCGTACTGCGCTTATTACTTTTTCAAACAGATCTCTGTTAGCGTATATTTACTATCTATAAATCGAATCGTACTGCGTTGCAGTTTGGAACCTCAACAGTAACTGAACCCTGAACTGTCATCTCCAGAACAAGCATTTGAAAAACTTTATCAAACGAATTCAGAAAAGGAGGAGGTTCACAATTCACTAGAATAAAAAAAGAAAACACATGTAGTCCCTAGATACCTACTGAAAAAGTTCAGTGAATCCCTGTCGCTTTATTCTGCCGTCCAAATTAAAAACGCAGTTAGGCTCTTTCATTTTATTTTTTGACTTGACATTGTACAGTTTTGCGAAGAGATCTACAATTAAACAAATATTCTTTATTGCACAAAAATATGTTACACATAAAAAAAAACCAGAACATAAATCGCCAGAAGCAACGACCCTCACTTGTTTATCTGAAGCAGCTAAGCAGCCTAAGCAAATAAGGATCTTTGTTTCTCGTAATTGTATAATATTAACAGCTCCTAAATGTCCCCACCGAGGGGCTCGAGCCTACCCTAAAAACAGGGTGAATAGGCCATAGTCACCCACGCTGGCCCAGTGCGGGTTGGTCAACTGCACACACAACCCCTGAATTACTTCACAGGTGTGTGCAGATTTCCTCACGATGTTTTCCTTCACCGTAAGAGCGTCAAATAAACGTACATATGAATTCGACAATCGAAAACACATTGGTACGTGCCGAGGTTCGAACCTGCGAAATTCCGAATGGAAGTAAAGGGGCATAGCCACTTGGCCACCGACGCTCTCCTCCTACCTATCCTCATAGGTATACTTAATACACTATGGTTGAACCTGTCCAGCGTCAGTGCCAGCGTTGAAGTCGGAGCTCACATCATTGTGTTATCTGAGCGCGGAGACAAAGAGCTCAATTATATCGGTTACGTGGCGCAGCAGCGGAACTGATCCTCATTGTGTGGCTGTGGCTCCAACCACTGCGGCACTCTGGATCAAGGGCTCTTACATAAACATAGAAAGTCATATTACTTTATCATTGTTTAGCATTGAGAAGTTTGAAGATTATTTCTTCAAGAAAACTGCCTGTAGATAAGGGCCGCATATATTAGGTACTTCAATGTTTATATAAGGGCATTATTTTATAAGAAAGCGATTCATAAGATTTACAGCATCAAGGATGGTACAGTAACCAGCATGTGAGGATAGACACAATATAACACACACGACAAATCTGTCAAATTCGGTAGAAAATTAGTTTTTCACCAATACTCAATTTATTCTTTAAAAAAATCCGTATTGAATAAAGCAAACAACAACACTGTAAGTAAAAATCAAAGTAAGTACTTATAACATCCTTGGTGAAAACTTACACTTCCATTGTAAGGAATTGATATTTAACTACTAGTACCTACTGCCGCCATAATCGAAAGTGTTATTTGATTTTTATTATTACGTCAGCTGTTACATCCCAGATATTATGATTATATTATCAAACTTCCTTATTTATGGTGTGATAGTTACGAAGGAACAATAAAATAATTACGATCTAGCTCGGTCAGACCGGATCACCTTTCTACACGTGACGTGACAAAGTAGACAATTTTATACTCGGATCAAGTATACTCGGATCGAGTAGGTATACTTGATCCGAGATTTTATATTTAGCAACACAGAAAAAACCTACTAGACACATACAGAACCTTCCCTTTCCCTTTGCGGAATTCCGTGATAATTAATTTTGGTATCGTGATAAATTAAAAACAACCACAAATAGGTACGTCAAACACACATAGATGTTTTTACATGACATGACATCTTTCAACTTGTACACTTTTGGCCAGCTACTGCATCTTCATACCTAAAAATATGTTAACAAATTGGTTCTAATATGCTTAACTGTTATTGTTATACTTATCATAAGTATAAGTAACTTATGAAACAAATGTATTCTTGTGGCATTACCCGGGGTTGCAAGTTATCAAGATAATTATTTTCACGGATAATTATCCATCCGCGGGTAAATATTGTATGCTTATAAATAAAAGTATTACGTTTTTTTATTTCTGCTATAGTAAAATCACATTAAAAATTAAAATTTCTGTCGGAAATCTGTGATAATTATCAATACGTAATCATCGTTGATGATAATTAATTATCATGACAATTATCCAGTGCAACCCTGTCATTACCAGCTACTTATACAAACCTTTCGAAAGCTTATTATAATGACATAGTGTATTTTAGATTGATTGGTAGATATCTCAAATCAGTCCTGCACGAACAATAAAATTCGTAAGTATCTATTTGCCGCAATCAATTAGGAACGGAAATGCATTACATCAAAGAAACGATTGCCGGTCGCTCGTAAAAATACTTATTAATTGACAAGCGAAAATAAATGATTTGCTGGTATTTAATTTACGATTTGTTAGGAATTAGTTGCGCTGCATACCAGTGACTTACCACCAGTAACTTCTGCGTTAGTGAATTTCCTTCAGTTTTATTGTTCCGCGATAATTGTATGCTGATAACTCTATTGACATTTGGCCACGGATTTTTTTACCGACGTTTGTTTAGTAATTAAATATATATAAAGATATTGCCGTTTTCCTGCAATTAACTGTGAAAATCTCCTGCTTTCGATAACTTATTCAGCTACGTAAAAATGAAAAACTACCAATAAAACTTGAAAAATATGTAGAAGTTTATGAAAGGAGTTCCTTTATAAATTTTCACTTTTTTTTACACAAAGCTTTTACTTAATTACTTTGGCCGCGTAGCAATTAATACATTCTATTTTAAGGGGCCTACAGGTGCTAAGTGGCACCCCTAGGTACCCTTTAAAAAATAATAACTCGAAAAATAATCAATATTTCACCGAAAAGTGGCCATTTTCCGCAAATTTTCCATCTATAACTACTAGCGAGATATAATCCAAAATATCCTACAGAACACCGTCTCGTTCCTCGCCGTTCTAGATTTTTGAAATATTGATTATTTTTCGAGTTATTATTCTTTAAAGGGTGGCGGCGCCACTTAGCACCTGTAGGCCCCTTAACCGTACCTCAAAGAAATCAAAATTAACTGTTTCGTATGTTTTATTACATTTTCATGCATATGCAATGAAATGGCATATGTCAACTAAATTATAGCGTTTATATTCATCGTGAGGTATTAAGACGTTGCGCAAGTAGAGATGGAAATCTTTGCGTTCCCATAGAGCACGGGCGCTGGCGCATGCTAAGTTACGTTAATTAGCAAGGACGAGTAAAAACGGCACGACACATGCTTGTTACCCGACTGTTAGAGGAGGTTATGACTTTTGAGTGTATGTAAGTACTTATGTATAATTGTTTGGCACGTTTTGTAGCATAAACGTGAACAGCTTGATGGATTTTGATTTAAGAGATTATCGTTATTTCGTCTTAATAGTGAGAGTGATACTGGGTACCTTACCTGTATCAAAATTATTAATTATTAAGATAAAAACACGTATTTGAGGTGCCAAATTATTTAGGTACCTACTATATTTTTATTCGAAGCCTGTCGTGTGGCATACCAAAACAATGGGCTTAAAGTATACATATCACTACATAGTATAAAATAAAGTCGCTTTCTCTGTCCCTATGTCCCTCCCTTTGTACGCTTAAATCTTAAAAACTACGCAACGGATTTTGATGCGGTTTTTTTTAATAGATAGAGTGATTCAAGAGGAAGGTTTATATGTATAATACATGCATAATATACTGAAGGATAACCCACAATAACCATTTTCCCGTGCGGAGCCGGGGCGGGTCGCTAGTAAAGCTTATAAAAATATATGAAATTTACATACATAATACAAGATAACAAATTCTAAAAAAGAAACACGCTGTCGGATTTTTGTTTTAAATATGAATTGATAGTTATTTCATGACTGCAGTTGTCTGTCGCTGCAAGAGGTTTGCTGCGCCTACGATGGTCGTGACTGATTGGCAAACAATCGACGATGTGGTTGTCGTGCGTTTTGAACACCTCAATATAAATAGGTAATATTGATTCGACGAATAATCTGTAATATATCTCTTATATCCACGCAGCAACACCAAAAAAGATTGGTCTTGCAGTATTCAGTTACTAGAGTCGCGTCTGTGCGTCCTTGTGTCGAATGCGATTGGAAAAAGAAATATGAGTAGTCGGTGGCGGTCTCGCTTGGACTATTTTTTTGTAAAAATCATATTCATAAGACCTTGAGCAACGTAAATGGTCCCAATTCCGCCATTCACGAGACGAATTGCATTCGCTTTTGTTAAGCTAGATATTTGACGTACCTACGTCGAAAAATATTGATCTGCAAGATCTCACGGTTTCGAGGCCAACCTTTGGCTTGGCATTGAAAACCTGATTGATTGTTCAGCCATATCCTGCTGGTTAGTGTTTCGTACGACTTATCGACCTATTTTAATTTGAACTACTTATTCATAAATAACTTATGACTGAACTGACTGATCTAATATTTCAACCTTGATAATTGCAAATTAATATTTTACACTGAATAAGAAACCAGCCAGGAAGTTAATCATCCATCCCTAAGCGTATACAGACAGACACATTTTATTCAGTTTTTTTTTTACGTGATGTGATTTTTTTTAACCAAAAATTGGTCTATGGTTTGATTACTAGGCTCGGTATTGTAACCCTGGCATGATTTAGAGCAATTAATACCAATACCAACGTTATCCTCTAGCTGTGGCGAGTGCACTTCACACACCTTGGCTCGAATGAGGTACGTTAAATGCCGTCATATTGGCCTGTTTCTTAAGGTTAGCTCAATTGTTTGACATTATTATACTTATTGTTTTTATAGGTACAGGGTGTGTTTAAGAATAGGTCGTTGAAGTATGCTGATAAAACTGTATGGCGATACGATACGATAGTTATGAACTTAACTTGAGGGAGGATATATCAATAATTTCCGGGCCTCATGAAACGGGAAAGTAAGAATGGTTACCTTCAGTTGTATTGTATTGAAAAAAATAACTTTTTATGTTATTAAAGTAAAATATAAAATAAAAATAAATCTCCCTGTTTAAGTATATTTATCTTTCCGCTATGAAGTTAATTTTAGCTAAGGGTAGGTACTAAACATATTTTCTAAGAAAGTTAGTTTTGTGCTGTACCTGTACCACCATTTAAAACCTCTGCTAATTTTGTTATATTACAGGAAATTCTATATAATACATTAAGAAGTCTATGTTCTATGCCAACCTAACCGTATTGCATGCTTGCCTATAATACTAAATAGTAAACTAATAACTTACCTACGTAAGACGTAAGTAAGTATTATCTCATAAAGGGCACATGTGGCTTAACCCGTTAGAACAAAATTTACGATCTTAAGTTGTTTAGATATTCATAAATTTAATTTTATGGTCGTATGACTTCGGTATAAGTACCTATGTGTATCGTAATATAATACTGAAATATTGTTGCACCAATCCGTGTTAGTTTCAAGCGTTTCGACCCATTTCTACAGATTCCCAATTCAACAGAATCCCATTTCTACAGATTCCCAATTCTACAGAATCCCATTTCTACAGATTCTCAATTCTACAGAATCCCATTTCTACAGTTTCCCAATTCTACAGATTTTCAATTCAACAGAATCCCATTTCTACAGATTCCCAATTCTACAGATTTTGAATTGGACAGAAGTAGAATTGGGAAGCAGTAGAAATGTGCTTAGGTAGGTTTCGATCATGGACGTAATTTTTACTTTATGATCTTCCTATTTACTTATGATCCGCGAGGTTTCCTAATAATCATTAATTTATATGATCCATGGCCAATTCTTGTTATAAATAAAACCAGGGATCGAGAGTTGAAACTATTTTATAGGTAATAAAAAGTATTAACCAAGCAGTTTTTTTAAGTCCTTTATTTCGATTAACGAATGGCTCCAAGGAGGGTGTAGAGTGAGTGCGTGAGCGGGAGCCTAAGCGATTTCTTCAGAAACTTATTCAGAGTGCTTAGGGATAAAACATACTAAAATTACCGACGTCTAGAAGGTGAGCCGGGGGGAGGAGGGGGGGTCAAAGGTCTCATTTTTAGGTTTTTTGCCAATATTACAGAAACGGTGCTTTGTAGCAAAAAATGATCTGAGATGAAATGAAAGCTTATAAAATTCTCTACAACTTTTACTCTATATACATTTTTCATATTCCTAACCGTTTTTGAACTACACGCTCAATCAAAATCCAACTTCACCCCCCTCCCCTCCCTCGGCTTCAGAGGGAGTACGATTCATGGGGCTCGGTGGATTTCTACTCAGGATCAACTCTACAACCATGCCAAGTTTCGTCGACTCGTCACATGAAAAAATGTTTGATTAATATATAACAAAGAGTGCAAACGAAAATATGCAATTAGAGGAAAGCAACCAGTTAAAGTAGAAAAAACTAAACTATATGTATAACCAATAAAAAAACCGGCAATCGACTAGAGTAGACCAAGCAACACCACGTTCACGGATTTGACGTATGGGTCAGCCATCGCCGGGCTCAACCATATTAGAGGGAACCCAACGACCCGGCCCACAGTTATTAAGGTTTATCGTTTGTGTTTGACAAAATACATCTCCTATAGTATAAAAATGAATCGCAAAATGTGATGGTAAGCGCATAACTCAACAACGCCTGGACCAATTTTATCAATTCTTTTTTTTTAATGGTCTTTGAAGTCCAAGGATGGATGGTTCTTACGGAGAGAAATTAAAAAAAAACCTCATTCCCACGGGAAAAAATTCTTAACGCAAGCAATTATTTTATTTTTGTTGAGATGTCTGCTAAACGTGAAATCTGTAAAACTGAGAGTCTGTAAAAATGGGAGTCTGTAAAACTGGGTATCTGTAATACTGGGGATCTGTAATAGTGGGAATCTGTAAAACTTAACATCTGTAAAACTGAGAATCTGTAGAATTGGGATCTGTTGAATTGGGAATCTGTAATGAAAATCTGTAGAATTGGGAATAATTCGTTTCAAGTATGTACCTACGAGAAATTATTTCACCTGGGAGCATTAGGAAACATCTAACAAGAAAGGGAAAACTGTGAATCGGAAAATATGTCGGCTAAGTTTATTTACCTGCGATTTAATTGGTGATGGAATGAGCTAAACAGTTAAGAGGCAATTTCTGATTTCTCTAGAAAGTAAGATAAGCTAACTTGCAGGAGAAGTTGTGCGTAAAGAAGCAATCAATTTCGCTTTCCACATTTCAGTAAGCTAAGTTGTTGTAACCGCGTTAGAAGTTAACTCATTCACTGCTACTGACAGCTTTAAGAATGACAGCTCATGCTGATTTTCTCAACATGCACCGACGACGACGACGTTGAGATGTTATCTCTCCATCATGCTGTAGCAAATACAGTTGAAGGCGGAATTGTGACCGTCATGCAAGCAGTTAAGATTTATACACTTATACCTTGAATTGACTGGTATTTTATTACATCTTAACATTAAAATTACAGATAGGTACATGGCGATTTGCAGATTTGACCTTTTACATATAAAAAAGGCAAATGGCCAAAAAAACAGGTGTTTTGGTTAGATTCGTATGTGGTACTTTTCTCTGAAAGAAGTCAGCCAGATCTCGATACCAGTAAAAATTAGAACAATGGCGTGATACCAATGTTGTTTTTAAAAATATAGTTTTAAATAATATGTAACTTTCATGTCGAAAGAAATTTAAATGTTCCAACGTAGTATAAAGCATGTTTTTAATAAGCTTCTAAAATTTTGTTGATGATGGAAATATACTTAGATAGCATTAATGAGAATGTTATAATTCCAACAACATAGGCAATCGTTCAGTCGCTAGGATGCGGATCTCGCAAGCCAGTCACTTCTTCAAGGTCTGCTATGTCTGACATACGCGATCCTGTTCCACCATTAGCCTCTCTAAAACAAGCACCAGCTCCAGACAATCACCATTAATCAGTATAATTAAAAGCTTAATCTAAACCTTTCGTCGAATCGTAAAACAAGCGGAAACGCATGGTCTCTGGTTTGTTCAAAACCAATTACATTTTCTTTGATTCCCTTTTTAATGTTTCGGAATTTAATGCCTTTTAAATTTCTATAACGCAATAAATAACTAAATATTTCAGATCAGAAGTCTGCTTGTCACGAATCAAGTTACAAACATAATCTACATAACTAATACTTAGAGCAGGGCTCTTTCAGCTGTTTGTAACCACAGTTGGCGAGTTTCATAACCGTTATAAACGTGCCTGTCGCTTTATTGTGATCTATTTATTATTATTAAAACACCTCCGTGCTTTGAAGGGAGAATGTACCAACCAAGACAGAATTTAAATAATTTTATTACACAACTATAGATACTATTCTTGTTTTTGTCTCACTTAACTATAATTAAAAAATAAACAAAAGTAAAATTGAACTTTTCTAATACAAACTGCCAGGAAAATTACGTACCTACTTGAAAATGGAACGACTTTTAAGGAATGCGCTTATAAAAAATAAATGCTAGGCTGTGGGGGAAAGGAAATATGGCAAGGCTACTTAATCCACAAACGTACTTGTATCTAAGTCACTCCAGCAGATACAAAAAAGCCGTTACGGAAGTAAATTTATTAAATTAAGCATCAATTTAAAACGTCTGTAATAGTAGCGAAGTCTTAGGACTTCTTCAGGGGTAAAACATTTCTTAAAACCTATGAAACAGCATTGAGATAAATTCACCAAACTGAAGACTCTTCAGAAATGCTGTTTCCATATTATTTGTATATTGGAGGCGAAAAGAAATAAATAAGTAATAATTTCTCAACTAATTATGGGTGATCGTAAGTATAAGCTTTTGCTACGATTTAACTTGTAACAAAAGTATAGGTAAATTGATGATTAGATTAAACATGAGATTTTGACTCGAGACACTACCTAATTGGGTGCATCCACTAAGTCCACTACATTTTAAGCAAGTCTCTGCAAGTAAGTAGTTGGTATGTGAGATCTAGTTCATCCGGTTTATTACACAAACACAGCTTTGTTACATTACAAAATGCAATAAATCTATGACGATAAGGATATACTTTTGAAGATGTTTTGCTTTTTAATTGAAAGAAAGTAGCGGGATAAAATTGGAGAAAAATAAAAGTTGAATAGAATTTTGCTGAAACAAAAGATATGTTTATAATACTCATAACAGCAGCGGACATTCGAGCATTCTGTTTACAAGTTTTGGTATCTAATAGGATTTTTTGGAGATAATGAATCCGGTAAAGCTAATACGTCGATTATCATAGATTATTAAAAAAGGTGAAAGGTAGGTACTATTGGGTAAGTACCTATTGCAACTCGATCGCCCATAACTGATGCGCACTGTATGTAATGAAACTAACCGAATCTAAGTAGGAAACTAATGATTATCTCTGAAACTGTCTTGGAATATAGTATGACTCATTTGCATTGACATATTGAGAATGGAGGCAGGTAATCTATGAACGCAGTGATTCCTAAACTATGACCATACCACCTATGACGCCCGGCGGCGGCCTGGTGTCGGCTAAAGTGGTAATTTTTAAAGCTGTTGATAATAATTAAGACTAGGAAACAATCTCTGAATTGTGATTGGCCAGAGGCAAATCTTGTAAAAATGAAAGGGAATCATGAGTAGGTTACAAATATATATATAACATGTTGCAGGTTGCTATATCCGCCCTCCCTGGTCAAAATTATTTTAATAATAATTTATCGAAAGTAGCGTTTTGAGCCTACTTTGCATAAGTGTAGATTGAAAACTTGTGAATAAAAAATAACTACTTACTAAACCTACCTACCTACTTGTATTTGTATATTATTATTTTTTATCATCAGAAATATCCTCAATTATGTGCGAGTAGTGTTTCACCTTGAAAAAAAGAGCGAAATTGACTAAATTTATTCTTCGAGCATATTTTTAAAGTAACTTTAACCAGGGAGGTCGGAAATAGCCGTGCCGGCGGCGGTGAAGTCCTTTAGCAACATGTTATATATTTGTAATCTATTATGATTTCCTTTCAGTCCTGGCAGGTTTTTTTTTGGCCGCCATATTGGATTTCAGTTACAAGGACTAAGGAGGATTTTTGGAACTGCGCTAATAGCGATTTTCGTATTCATCGATGTCCAAAACCCTCGAAAAGTTCCACAAGCAACTTGTTACAAGATTTGCCTCTCACCGCAAAAAAACTAGAGCGATATTTAATTTTCTTTCCTAGTCTAATTTGGGTACTTGCTTGTTGATGCATGTGTGCGTTATTTCACGATACATTTAACTATTGTTTTATTGATCGAAAAACTTACACGTTGTTAAAATTATAAATAACGGAATAAACATTAGTTATACTATACCGGCCACGTAGCGTAGTACAGCTTAGACCAAACAATCAAATGTGAAATGCTTTTGTTAATATGTAGGTACAGGTTTATCTTCTGTATGATAATAACTACAGAACAGACTCACCGGCCTGGTTGAGGATCACAAAATGCTGAGAAATCTAAAAAAACACATAAAATATTGAGAAACGCAGCAGTCATGATGCAGCTGCAGTTTGATGGAGGCGTTTGGTCACGGATCTCTTGCATGCGGTGCGCAACATGTAATGGAATATTAGTAATTATACTTACAAATGGATACATTATTCTAATTTGGTTAGGTAATATTTGTACAAATGACCTATCATTAAGTCCCACATGTTAAATTGGTTGAACATCAGTTTAAGCAAAAGGTTAGTTTATAATGCACTGCTAATCAGATTCCTATACAAAATACATGCCTATATAAACCTGACCAGAAAAAAAATGTGCTTTGGGGGCGCTACATAATAATTTTATGTTTATGACAACAATTTCCATTACGCAGTCGGACTTTATATGCATGCGCGTCGCCCAGTAGCACCCGGTCGACCTCACTTCGTCGTTGAATCCGTCAACACAGCGCACGCAAGTTTCCTGATGTTTTTTGAAAAGAGCAATATTTAATAACACAATTAACATCCTACAAAGCCATGTTGATAAAAGTAAATGAGTTCGATGTGACAATTAATGTAAAATAAAAAAAACATTTTATTAAAATTCTTAAGTGTGGTTAAGTAACTATAACATTTAAGTAATACAACTAGGTACTACTCCAATGAAACGGTTAGGAGTGGAAAAGAGAATTAGAGATTGGTCAATCAGAAAATTATACGTCACTACTTGTGGCAACAAATCAATGGCTGATTAAGTGTTTAAAAGTAATTTTATTTGTACTTATCTCCCTCGATTTCGTAAATGTCGAGAGAATTTATCACGAACCGCAGACGACGACGACGATGACGCCGACGACGCAGCGCCTACAGCGGCAATCTACGATTGAACGGGTCACAAACAGTTGACTGAATAAGAAGAAGAAGAATAAAGTATTTTTGTATTTATACATACACATTATGGAAGATTCAGAATTTTATACAATACAATACAAATATTACATCAAACAAACAAAAAACCACTTAAATCATAAGCGTTCGTATATTTTGGTTGCTTTTTCATTACAGTCACATATTTATGTCATACATACTTTACAATGTGATAGATGTGTATGTTTAGCGTAATCTAAGTAACAAAACAAGGCAGCGGAGACAGGCCACATGTTGATAATAAATCATGTCGAGTATAGTTCACGACAGACCAATCGACGGATACTGGAAGCAATACTTAAACGACCACAAAAACCCCTACAGCAATGATGAATAATGCTACAATTTCCGAGTTGATATCTGCATTAAAATTGGAACGAAGGGTTTCGCAACCACTTAGGTAGGTATTGAGATTTAGCATCTTATAGTAACAGGAGTTTGTGAAAGTAAACGTTGCTATTGAGTCATAGAAACCTCGATGTTTAAATAGATCGGCAGAGATTAATAACATACGATCAGACGCACTCATTTCGCAACCAATTATTATGAAAGTGATGATACAAATATGGAGATTACAAAGTCCGAGTACGAATGCAACGTAACGCGCGGACAGGTGCTTAGTAGGCTTCACTTCACTTACCTTTAGCTTTACATAATGAATTTTAATAATAATGACCGAAAGCTGTAAAAAAAACTGCGCGACTTATAAATGGAAGGTCCCTTTTTAAATTTCAAGGTTTATCAGATACAACCTGAGAAACGGGTATAGATTTACGTTCATTATAATTATAAACGTAGCTATGCACAACATTGAAGCACAATCGGATACCTACGTATAATATCCATCATTTTATAAAAGATGCTATGATAGTACTTAGATATAAAAGATTGTACCTATCTAAATAGTTTCCCACAATATCATTCGGTGTAACGGAATAATTGTAGTGGAGCATTCGCGTCGTGCAGTGTCGATGATATCTGGGGATTGTTGCCTCCAAGGTGAAGATAATTCATTACGAATATGGAGCATTTAGCATTGAAGGCCGATCAACAATACGCTTCGTTAACTTACATCTGATGCAGTAATTAAGAATTCGATTTACGTTTAGGCTCAGTCATGCGGTGTTGTTTCGCAACCTAATTAAATGCTATCTTCAATGTAACTTATTCATAATTAGTATTGTCATTATAAACAGATTCAAAACTTTAAGATTATATCTTATCGTTCGCATATTTTGAAGTAGGACTTGTTTAAGTATGGTGCAATATTAAATGCAATGTCAACCGCGTGTGGGTAACCTCGGTCGGATTGTGTTTCCGGGTGTGAGATTAAGTATTGTTCCAACCAAATGTTATGGTTATGAAGGAATTAATTGTAGTACCGTTTCTTTTGTTACAGTTATACCGGCCTTAGTGACGGCTATTACAATATCTCCAAATGGGAACAGCCCAGAAGTGAAAATGATTAGAGGGATGATGGTGGATACTCACGGCGAATTCAGTCCGATGAAAGTAGAAAGTACCACCAGGAGCAGCCGAGAGAAGAGCAGAAAAGTTAACCTTGATTCGTCAAAATTAACAGTCAACGAACGATATAGAAGGCTGATACCGTACATGACGTTTTACTACGCAAACGATTTGTCTTCAACGACGGAAGCATTTAGAGATGTAGAAGTAGAAAAAGCTGAAATAGTGGAACAGAAAAGGGTAGATTATGCTCTACGACAACCTAAAAAAATAGTTTATAATCCGCAAAGAAATATTCCACGATATCAAAGCAATAGATTGACGCATTTCAATATCGCCTCAGCGAATCCAACTAAAGTATACTACAAAGACGGCATACCCGTGTACCAAAATGCACCGAAAGTTACTCCTAACTATAACCCAATTTACCAACAGCAAGTTTTAGTGAATAATGACGCTGAACGTATAAGATACGTTCAGAAGGTGCCAGAAGCAGCGTTCACTACTACAAGAAAACCATACTTGAATTTATATACCACCGATGATTCTGGCAACGTGCAGTATTACTTAGGTGAAAAGGACCAGCAACCTAAATACAAATTGGTACCTTACGAGCAAACACCGCCCGTTAAAGTGATTCCACACAACGAAAATGCTTACGTAACTAAAAAGCCCGTTCCAGCGCCAGTACAAAGAGAACCAGTTTATTTAAAATCGAGACCAGCGAATCCACACTTCGTCTATGAGAATTTTCAACAGTTAGCTCCGAGAGAACATCCTGTAGTCGTATCAGAAAGTTACTATGATAAGAGACGACCTGCGCCAGTTATAAACAAACCAGTACAGCCTATCATAGAAAGCGGTTTCAAACCAATTGTCAGTCCAATCACAACCGAACCATCCACCTACACTACGGCGTATCCTTCTCCTATCCCTCAATACGAAACTGAAAAGCAAGTGATAGAGGCAGCGCCTGTTCAAACTGAAGCTTACAGGCCAAACTATTACCAGTACGTAGTTGAACAACCCACATACAAACCGGAGCCGCAGCCCGAAGTATACGTGCCTAGTAAAACTGTCAGCCTGCAAGATCTCCTAAACTCGCTTCAGTTAAATAAATCCATTCCAAAACCAATCACAAAGGAGAATGTTGGATCGTCAATAAGAACGTTGCTGCAGGTTTTGAACGCTCTGAAGGCAATGCAATATCACAACGAAGTGGAGGTTCCTGTGCTGAGTAAGCCGAAGCCGTTCGTATCGCCGGAGCCGATCACAATAGTTCAGAAGCCAACTGAGGTAGTACCAGAGGTGGAAGTGACTCCAGCACCAGCCATAGACGACGAAGACCTCCATGAGGAACCTTATCTTGCACATGTCAACACTCCTTCACAACATTTAGATGGTAACAGTTTTGAATTATCTATACTTTACATTAACCAGTAAGACAGAAGAAGACAAGAAATAAATAAGATTTTAGAAGTACCACTATTCTATGCTAGACTGTTCGTCGACCTATGAAAACTAATTAGATTCGAGATTTCAAATATTATTCTAGCAGATAGGTATTTATTAAATAAAATATATTTTACTTTATTTAGTTAGGCCCTATCAGTATCGTAATAGACACTATATAGGTAGGTACCTACTTCAGGACAACTTTGAATTTACTTTAGATTATACGTGTTCTTTTAAAAAAGTTTCTAAACCGTCACTTTAATTAAACCTGACCAGAATAAATAAAAACCTCGCCATATTGCGAAATTGTAATGGAACTAATTTATAATTATAGGTATATGTCGCGTCCCCAGAGCAGGCTTTTTATATTTCTGGTTCAGCCACGTTGAGTTATACTTATAATATAAACTAAGGTACTTACTCGTAATGTTAGACTGTCTTTTTCAAATTTTCAGAGTTGCCAGCGCCGCCGCCGGGCAGCAGCAGCCAGCGTTTCCCGCTACAGATACACTCGGACAACGACGGTGGTACTCCGGGCCAGCCCGGCGTGGACTACCCCACTCTCACCACTATACCACCCACCAGGTTCGACTGCAAGACGCAGCGGTACAAGGGTTTCTTCGCTGATCCAGAGACTAGGTGTCAGGTAAATGATGAAAAGATTAATAGATATTATGCCAAATTGTGATGTAGTTTCTCAGCATGTACAGTAGCCAGCATATTGGACATGTTGACCTTGAGATAGCCCGCATGCCGTAGCCGTAGGGATGAATTTCGTAGTGCGAATGTCCAACCGCATGTGCGGGCTACGTACCTTGTAAATATAAATATCAATAAATTGAGAAGTATACGTGTTTCTCCTATCAGTTTTAGTACCTACTTTCCTGTCTATTAGTTCCAATTGAACTAAATTCCCTTTTGTGGTAGGAATAATATTCATAAGTTTCTCCTGGTGATCAGTTGAATTCCAAAAGAGGAATTTTCCAGATTTTTATTTTCGAACTGACCTACACTTGTGTCGGAAATGTACGACCAATCAAGCTTCACCGGACTTGTTTTCATGTGAAAAATATAGGAATTAGTATTTTATTTGAATAGGCAAAGAGAGCTGGATGCGGGGGCCGGGCAGCGCAGGTCCGATCGTTGTGGAGATCTTTTGCGAGAAGCCTTTGATCAGAATTGGAAATTTCCTGCAGAAATGATGAGTAGGTACGCCGTAAATGGTTAAATTAGGAAAAAAAGTCACGATGCGAAGATATTTAATCTATTTTACTTTGGATTAGTTCCAATCATTACCTCAAGTCGATTTCGTAATATTTTTATACCATTAGATTAAACGTTTTATGCCGTGATTGATTGCCAGTTTTACAACTGGTTTAGATGAGTAAAATGTAATGCTACGATTAAATAAGATCAAATTTACCAAACTGCTATACATTTGATACTGTTAAACAGTTAAGTTTTCAGTGGCGCAGTGACTGCAGCCAGTTACTGATAGAGCATTATTACGATTGTTTACGGGTCTTAGCGCGATAATTTTAAATAGGTACCTATTTAAAATTATCGCGCTAAGACCCGTAAACAAACATCAGTTACTGATAGTGGCCAGTAATACCTTGGTTTACCCTTCTTATTATTTTTTTAAACTTACTCCAGGTGTGGCACTACTGCGACCTGAATGGTGGGCAGGCTTCCTTCCTGTGTCCGAACGGCACTATCTTCTCGCAAGCGGGCCTGACATGTGACTGGTGGTTCAACGTGCGGTGTGACTCGACAACCCAACTCTACGTGCTCAACGAGAGCCTCTACAAGTATATCCTGCCACACTCACCCAAGTTCCCTGAGGACTACAGTGGGCCATTAGTCGATAAGTAAGTTTATGAAGACAGATTTTTTATACCTTTTATATTTGTTGACAAAAGTTTACTCGATCAAAAAAGAAATCTAATTACAATTGACCTACGTTACAAAGCCTAGGATAAAAATATTGAAAGAGTCATGTGAACCTGTATACATTTTCATACAATACGAGATAATGTTTTGCTCCCCGTAAATATCTGTAGGTACATTTTCATATAAAAGTTTTGCTCCTCGTCAATATGATGGTCCAATTTTCATATCTTTTGGAAGTGTAATTGTGGACCTAGTTTTTTGTTGAATATACAATATTTCTAAAATATATGAAAATTAAACCGTTTTTATGGGAAGAAAATTCCTTTTATATAAAAACGTGCAGGTTCACAATTCTCTTACGCAATGAACACAATTTCGTACTAATCGTACTAGTAAAATTTTAGGTTTATGAGAGATCGGATTAATACAATTATTTTTGTTTATCAATTTTAGATATCTAACGCTCAAGTTCAAAGAAATGGAGGAACAGTTCAAGAAGAACAAGAAGGCCAAGGAAAAGATGGATTCAGTCGATGAAGAAGAGAGCAGTGAAGATTCGACCGAGAAATATTCGGAAACAGATAATGAGAAGAGCGACGATAGTGGAGCCACCGAAATAAGTTCGGTCAGTGAAGGTAGCGTACTCGTAGAGTCGTCTGGCGCCAGTGGTAATGTTGAAAGACTTCAAGATTAGGAACAGTCGGATGATTAAATTTACTATTCAGACAAGATTAAGATAAGTAGTAATGCAAAAATTTAAAAGCTAGATGTCAATCTAAGGGAATCTTAGCTACCTACATTGTGTGATCAGTCCTCAAAACGCCGAATCCAATTGAAAAAATTGTAACAATACCTAATTCAGTTTAAGTTGTCTAAAATAACTTGTATCTTCAGTCAAATGTATTAATCCGTTTTAGGGGTCATTCCATGGGAACATTACCTGGGGAACGACTGGTTTTTAGGCACCTGAAACCTGAGTATCTTAAAGACAAAGCCCATTTATTTCTATGCTGTACAAAAGAAGAATTTGCAGAATTCCTAAAGCTAGCTATATCTGTGCAAGTGTTGACCTTGCGCCAAATTGTACTTATTTTTAGATAGATTTGTTAATCTAGACAATGTAGGGCGCATAAACTGTGATATTTTCACTACGGCGAGTGTGATATTCTCATCGATATTCTATAAGTGTACCAAGCGATCACACTAGGAGGTATGGAGATAAACACCAATATATTATTTAAATAAATAAATGAAGTATAGGAATAATTAGGTACTTATTTGTGAAGAACAATTTAATTAAACTTTCCTTGCCATTTTGCTGGAAATCTTGGCTATCGAACAAATAAAGTTATTTTAATTTTAAGAATTAAACTTGCCATATGACGCCATGTTTAATTCGAGTTCATGTTAACATGTAATAAAGTAAGAAAATTGTATGTAGATTTTTTTAAGTACTGCTTTGTTTTTTGGTCATTAATTAATTATACACTTCGTTTTTTATTTATACGTAGATAAAGTTAGTTCTAGTGATATGTTTGTGCAATTTGTAAATAGCGACTGCCTGCCATTTGATCATAAATTTTATCATAAAAGTGCAATAAATTATTTATTTCTAACTAGTGTTTCACTTAAAAGAAAACTCAGTTATACATTTATGTAATTAATAAGTTTATTTACAGCAATGAAGTAATAGTTCACTTCTTATAGTTCAAAATTTATGAATCTATCTAATTTGCATTGATATAAAATGCATTCTCACTATTAAGAAATAAAGTTGAAAGGAAACTTATTGAAATCTAAAAAGAAAAATATAAAATATGCAACGAAATTTATAAATCGGAACATATTTCTATACATTCTTAGATTGGGACTTTACGTTAACACATAATATTCTACGAAACACAGATGACCGGTGAGATGGACTTGATGAGATTCATTTACATTAATAAATTGATGGAATGAATGTGAAAAATTCAATATCATATTATTCTAACATGCTACACAATATATATCCACCGATTTTGGACCTACATAAAATACTTGAATAATAGTGCTTCCGCATACAATATTTTTACAAAAATATTATTTTATGTAGTAATGAAAGATCTTCACATGACACTACATGTTTTGATGAGAATTACTTTTAATCCAATATGTTTAAATTTTGAACACGAATTTTTCGGAATAACCTATCTAATCGAATGGTAGTTATGTTACAATGTATTTACATCAGACCATGTCTCGTTCCTCGTCAATCACAAGTTCTTGTCCTTCAGTCTTTGGTAGTTCATTCCCTGATTTAAACGTCGCTACTTACTTACCTAACAATAATACATCGATCTTACAATTACCACATATCATATAATGCATAAATTAAAGTTTCACTTTGTCAATTAATACTGCTAACACCTAGCTATCAGTTGAACTGATTTAAATATAAAAAAAACTTAACCATTTTATAATAAAGACGCATATAAAACAAATAGGTGTCGCAAATTGGACATTTATTTTACTCATTTTAACAAGCTTCCTAAATTCACCTCATTACCCTGTGAGTAAAAAGAAATATACTTACCTATCTATCTAGTACAATATGCACGAATACGTGCACGTAGATTACCTACCTAATATAAATGCAAAATGCATGTTAACATAACATTTAAACTAGTTACAACAACAAAGTCGATTGATTACTGAGACGTTATAGAATAGCCGTATTGGTCGGTAGGGGTCGGATGGCGTCTGTCGGCGTCGGGTTTAGTGTTTGAGCAGCAGCGCGGCGTGTTTGAGGCGCAGATGGGAGCGCAGCGTGTCGATACGGCTGTAGGTGGCGGGGCAGTAGGGGCAGAGCGAGCGCTGCGCGGTGTGCGAGTGGAAGTGGTGCCAGCGGTTAGACACCTCCTTGCCGCAGGACTTGCAGCGCCACAGCGCCGCGCTCTCGGCCGCCGCCACGAACATGCTGTGGTACGAGTACTGCGGCGCCGGCGGCAGCACGCCCCGCGCGCCGCCCGCGCTCCCCGCCCGCGGCCGCCATACTGCCGCATACAAGTACTTCAACTCCGGTCAAACTTGACACGTCCATTTTGCGACACAAGCATGGGTAAAAAAAAAAACAATCGCTCTCACTAGCAGCTAGGGCCGCCACCGCCGGGGCTCGAACCTGGCGGGAGCCGGCCCTACTCCTCTACCGGAGACCTCGCGTGCAACACAAACGCAACACTGCGGTGGGGTGGGGAGTGAACGCACGACTGAAACTACACGGATTGTAACATACCACAATTTAATGTAAAAATTAGTAATAAATACAACAGATAAATGCAGGAGTTTGCAACATGTTAAAATTGCATTACATAACATCAAACAATGTGAAAAAATAATTTGCATTAACTGCTTGCATAAAACAAAATTATTTAAATTAAACGTTTAACGGAGGCATCAAACCAAGAAACCAAACAAAATATTCATAAACAACAAATCGTTCATAAAATTTTATGTAAAAATATAACAAGACTAACGGTCTGCTGTTGCTACGCGATTTGACACCCCCTCCCTATTAGTATTATACTATTGTGATATACGACACTATAACAAATTTGCTAATGTTATAAGTAGAAACAAAATAAAATAACTATTAGACCATTGCTATCCTGAAATAACCAGAGCTCGTCCTGCACTCCATTGATTTAAGTGATAAGTTCACACTTGTGATATAATCGTAATTTTAATATACAATAAATTGGAATATTCAATTAGATTGGCCAAATAAGTGACTAGGTCTACAAGACCTCTTTTTCATAAGACTAAATTTAGTAATTCGTTAACCTTATGTGTAAATTCCATATGGCATAAAGTTAGCTTTCATTAAGTCCAATAACATGGTCACCGTATGAATGATTAAGTTGCTCACTTTCTGAAAGCTGTGAAGAGATCAAAGGGATTCTGAGCCAAACGATGTGATTCTCCAAAATTTCTGGCCAGACACTATCATAGTATCCTAACCTAAAAATATCTAAAATAATATTCTATGTTACTAATCGAACGATTTGCAATCAGCAAACTTTAATATTTAAAATTGGTCTCGAAAGATATACAAAAAATGCATTCTCGATTAGATGAAGCGTTTTAATAATTATACGATGTTCAGCTCGGCTGCAGAAGAACTAGAGTGATGTACTGAGTACAGTAGATATAAGTAGTAAGTAAAGGAGATCAGCACACTGGGACAGACAGACGTGTCGACCGACGACCGCCGCGCCGGCGCGGATAGCTATGATCTACTCAACAATAGCCTTAACTTGCGCGACAATAAATTAATAAACAGTACAACTATTACGATTGGCAGAGGTAAACAAGCTATCTTAATATTACCAGCTATAAAACCTGTACAACACCGTAACCCAAACAAACTGTAACTATTTAGAGTTAGAAATTATAGGAGCAGTTCACTTATGTAAATACAAATAGGTAGTAACTCTCTTCAAGACATTAATTATATATTTTAAAATATCCTTTAGTTTGGTTACGTAATTAAATAACTAGTAATATTGCACTGAGTATGAAATGCTATCAAATAATAAGCGCCCACATAATAAACGGTAGGTATAAAATCTCCCTATTCTTAAAAGTAAATATAAATCTTTGTGGAAGAAATATGTTTGGTGACTTTATTACACGTATTTGCTATATACTGGGACGCCGCGCGCGACGCTTATTGTTAGTGCCTATGCTCGAGTGGGCCCCTATATTTAATAGACAATTGTATATAATCTAGCTATGAGTTATGACTATTTCAAAAAATTGCACAAGTGAAATGTATGTTCACAGCTACTAAACAGCACTAACGCCAACTTATGGAAACGATCACGGATACTCTATTCGGATGCGATAATTTCTAAAACTTTTAAACAGTTTATTTATATTTGGTAGACAAAGGTCTGATTTATACAACGTGGTGTCTTATCATTCTACGTACATTAGTAAATTTGAAGATCTCTGAAAACAAAATGATGCAAATCTCGCGAGTGATACTGTAATCTCTAGGCGTGTTCCGCTGCCCTGATACTGATGCGCCTCGGCCGGATGCTAGATGCCTTACGTTAATGCGAACAACTAATAAAACGTTAATAATATTACAATAGGAGTCGAATCGTAGCGTGGTTAACACTCTTGGTTCTAGCACCATTCCATTTTATCACATTTCAGTTACCGTACCACTCTAAGTGTTTAGCTAAAATTGTAACAATCTTAATTCTTAATTGAAAAATACATAAACGCTAGGTTAGTCCCAATCGTAGAATGCCAATATTAGTTACTAAATGCGCAACCTCGAAACGTTCCTTCCTATCTTAAAGTAATGAAGGTCTTTGACCTCAAGCACCGATCACACGAGGGCTGGCATGGTGCCGTTATACACAACTAAACACCTACCAACGATAACATAATAAAACCTGTTAACATCACCTCAATATAAATCAATGTTACTACTTGGCGAATCAATAAAAACAAACAACACTAATAAATCATATGTATACTTTGGATGTTTCTTCCGTGAGGCAATAATACACGCAACTCCGAGTCACACTAAGGGCTAAGCAACATTTCCATTGGCAGTATATTGTTGGCTTACAAATCGGGATTTTTAATAGGAACCTTAGACAATAGTGAAGATTACTTTGTAAAAGTAAAAAAATAACGATGTTATAGCTACTATATAAAAATAGTATGGTGAGATTTACTATAACTTTTATAAGAGGTATTAACATTAAAATAAACATCTAATCATTTCGTGCGTGTAGTATTACCTCTCCTTCAGATATCCAAGTGTATAGTTATATAAATATGTTAAAGTATATTAAATCAGACAATAGAATATATCTAAGTATAAAAAAACAATCTCCGTAAATAGATCTAGTCTAGTATAAAAATCTTTTCGTATGTTTCCTTAGGCGCTATCCGTTAATACATCACAAATCCTTAATAAATTATCCATCTTGCAAAGGCCTCATGGAGTAACAAATGCATCTACACTGAGATTCAGTCAATGTTTATATGTCGTTGACCAACGACAGATCACAATCTCTTTCCAGTCATCTAATTTCCATTCTGATGTAGTTCCTCCGCCCCACCCATAAGGATGTAGTAACATAAATACAATTAGCTACAGGAAATGAAGATTCCCTATCTAGTGAATAAATATAACAAGAAGTGTGAGGAATGTGCGCGAGTCACCCACTCGCGCGCACCCCAATAGCCAGCATCACTTCGCGGTCGCACCGCTACTTCAAATAACTATATACTCTTAAATACCTTAATCGATATAATATAAAAAATAATATGGTAATAAAATTAACATCATTATTATTGCTTTTGCCCGTTCCCGTATAGCGATTGGTATTGAAAAAAATTTGCTTACCTACATTATATACGCTTCGAGTCATTACTTTAGTAACATCGACATTATAATAGGTAATTCCTTATGCGGAATTTTATACAAGGTCACACTGGGGCAAGTCAAATGCACAACCGAGACAATACTAACGAGTCACCGAACACTTGCGGTGAGAACTCAGCTCTAAGGCCCGCTTAAGTAATAGCACTTCAGCTTAATCCTAAATAGGAAGCGTTTCGACGCGAGACGGTCCGTTAAAAGTTTGACACATGAACAGGAGAGTCCGGGTGCGGGCCGGCTCGCGCTCACAGAGCGTCCAGGCCGAGCCAGTACATGGACAATCAGTCGAAGCCCGCGTCCAGGTGGTTGGCGAACAGCGGCGCGTGCGGCGGCGCGAGGGGCGGCGCGAGGGGGGCCGCGGGCGCGGGCGGCGGCTCGAACTTGCGCGTGTCGGGGTTGTAGGCGGGGTGCTTGAACTTGCAGTGCGTGCGCAGGTTGTCGGAGCGCGTGTACGTGGCGCGGCACAGCGGGCACTCGAACCGGCCCGGGAAGTGCACGTGGTAGTGGTTGCGGATGTGCGTCACCACCTTGCCGCACAGCTTGCAGCGGTGCAGGTTGAGCGCGCCCGCCACGCGCTCGAACGTCAGCCGCATGTGCCAGCCCTTCGAGCCTGCAACCGCGAGTGCAACACCACTGTACCTCCCCTCCCTCTCCCACTGCCCGCACGCCCCCTTACCCCCTTGCCCGCGGATAAACATGCCGCAGGGCCAGCGGACCAATAAAGTTGTTGACTCTACAATACAATTCACTCATTGCATTCAAAACTAACCTGTCTGATTTTGGAACAAAATATAGAAAATATTTTTCAGATTTTCCGTGAACTTGCTTTCTCTAGGTTTATAAATAAACAAATAAAAAACAATCCAAATGGAAATAGTCAACAACCCTACTGCACTTGTTGTATCTGAATTATGAAATTCTATTTTCCGGTGGCTCTGCAGCATGTTCTAGGGCCTTGTCTATTGAAGGATCTATCGCTTGAGGACGTCGCTATCACCAACATATTTGCAAACAAGTCGACTCAAACAATACAGTACATAGTTAGCACTATTCAAAGCTCGGATACAGATTGTTAACGCTTTGCTAATAAATGCTTCACCTAGCTCTATTACTTAATAAGCATTAAAAACGAATATGGAAAAATTTAAAAAGAGTTGTCGAAATATCCGATGAGTTCCATGCATAATGTTTCAATGACTTTGAAGAAAATGGTGTTTGTTAATTATCAGTGTTATATTGCATGAAGTAATATTGTTATACAACTGTCACCAAGCTTATGTGGAGACACTCGACAGAGAGATATAGGTCTGCCATAAATAAATGAAGCGAGGAAGAGTATGAAAATGAAAAGAAAAGTGGTATAAATAAAGGAATATATTTGCAACAAACACACAGTAACGATAAAATTGATTACATGTTAAATCAAAATAACTCGAGTTAACCTAAATTGTAGTCAATAAATTAAAATAAGGATGCTCCTAATGAACTATGTGAGTGATCATCAGTCTTGACTGCCGTCGGTTCGCTAACACTACGAGGAACCTTTAGAGATCATGGCTTCATATTACAACTGCCGTCGGTCGGGCGCAAAATAGGGCAGAACATGATATGCCACCAAACAATCCGAGAAATAAGACTAGTTTTATGTCGTCAGAGATTTAGTGAGAAAAACACCAACAAAGCTAATGTTCATTATAATAACTGATAAAATAATTCTGGGCTTATAGTAAAATTGATAAATTGTATACCATTCAATTTTAAAGGGCTTTTACCAGGGTCACCAAAAGACACAAACAGAACTATACTTAGAGAGTACGACTGTTAGTCTACAGTTATGTTATTTATGTATATTAGTTTTTATTATATAGCACAATATTAGTAGTGCCACGTCTTGAAAGCCCTTTGATCAAAGAACTAAAAAGTAAGGGAAAGTTGAAATACGTTGAAGGGGCAATAATATGTTGCACTTATTAAAACTTATTCTAGTTGAGGTGAACTCAATCCGGACAAATTATAACAAACCTTATTTAAAATGGCGTTGTTTTCAAAAATTGTTTGGGCTCATCATCTTTTGCTTAATTTTGCGATTTGCCGACGCAGTTTAATTGGGACGGATACATCTATTAAACCTTTTAAAAATACCTAATTTTATAGTGCGCAAGTTTTTATATAAGCACTCTTTAATCTTAATAACAAAAATAAATGATTTATTTATACTTCATCACAAACTAAAAATGCCTTACACTGTGATACAAAATAAAAGCTGATTACTTTATTTGTAAAATAAAACAGATTCAGTTCATTGTATTTTAAAACCTTGTCATTTATAGTTATTAAGAATTGAAATAAGGAATGATCAGTTCTAAGAACAGAAAATGATCCAAAAATGCAATCCATATTATGAAATGCATTGCGGTTATTCGTAGCGGTGTGCGTTCGCGGCCCGCGCAACATAACAGTACGAGTATTGGAAAGGTCCGAGCGGTCGAATGTATCACGGGATACGGGACCGCTCGCCAATCGTGCGAGCCAGCAATTCATTTCAACTGTCACACGTCCAGTTAGGATTTCTTCTCGACAGTTACTCAAGTTAATAACACACTGTAAAATCCACCATAAAATCTCTAACGGAATACGGTTCTTAATAACCGATACAAAATATTATACAACGGATGATATCCGATCCCAATATGCGAAGCTTTTAAGTTGAGTTTATAATACAAACAATTTGATCCATAATTACATTATAAAGAGCCTAGCCTAGCGATAGCCATTAATGAAGTAAATTACTATCACAATGTCTATTATATATAAAACAGAAGACTGGACAGTTTTCAGATAAAGGCGAAAATCTAGTTTTTATTCTAGAAATTAAACTACACTATAATACTTTACGAGATCAAATAATACTGAAACGAAAATCGTAGTAGTGAAATTAGATTTTCCACGCATCATTATTTTTATATCACTACTGAATAAAAACAGGACACGTTTTGATAGCGTACATAATCGCCTATAGTATTGTAAAGTCCATTTAAAACTAAAGTATAACTTATTTAACTTATAAATTGATGCAAAACTAGACTTTCGCTTTTATCGTATTTAGTAATTTAACATGACTAAAAGGTAAATTAAACACACCACACCTTAATGCTAAATTACAATAATTGTTAGAACCAATGAGGATAAGCGCATCTCGTGTTATGGGAAAGTTAGTGCTAATAGTCCGTTACTAAGCTTTCAGAACATACGTATCGAGTCCGCCTATCGAGTCTTTCTTAAGTGGGATATAACAATAAACATTATTGGTCGACATTAAGAAGAAACAATATATTTTTAGTACAAAACAAACCTAATTAGCAGTCTTTACGTGTGTTTGTATACTATTAGCAAGATTTTGTATATTAGATAGAATGGCTATGGTGGATAAGTTTGACATGTTAGCCAAATCCTGTCTGTTGGGGGGGTTTGGTACGTTAGCGGCGTTGTGTATGTTGGTAAGGTTGTCAGATTTGAGTGCGGAGTTGTGCTTCATACGGAGGTGTCGCTTGAGGTTATCTGCGCGCGTGAGCACCATTGGACACAACGGGCACTTGTGCTGCGCGGGATTATGGGACTTCATATGTTTCTTTAGGTTTCCAACCACCTTCCCACAGACGGAACATGACGCCGAGCCAGCTCCGGGCCCTAACAACGACCGCTTGTTGTTATTGTACCTAACTACATTGTCAACACAATAGTCCTGCTGCGGCGCGCTATTCTCGTCAACGCCATCGGTATCACCTGTAAGACACGATTCCTTAACTGCTGGTATATTCGTTCACTCATGCGGATGCTGAATTCTGACGTCACGCTTTCAGTGCAAATCACACAATACCTCAAACCCGATTTACCTATCATGCATGCCTTAGCCAGCGTCTTTATCTAAACCCTATTAGTTTTCCGAAGGGCTTGAAGTCCTAATATTCTCATTTTAAGCATTAAATATTTCTAACATAATTCTATAACCCTATGCTTGATTACCAGCTGTATCAAACATTACGCTATGCGTTAAATATGTATCAGTTTCCCTAAGTCGTATTCATAGAACGGAAAACAAAATCACAATGTGGACACGACCTATGTCCCTCAGGGGGCGCCAAATCACCACCATTAATAGTGCACACCGGTTTCTTCATATTAGTAAATAGAAATATCTACAGAAGCACGACAAAGCAAGAGTCAAAGCCCAATGAGTGGTGCAAAATTAGAGAACAACAAGCGTTAACACATGGCGGGACATTCCGTGGGTGCAGGACATGCATTTTATGAGCCGTTAAAAATATCTGAGAATATACGCATATCTGTACACAACTCCTCCACCGCAACAATAAAATGATTTAAATATATTCCCAGATATTTTCAATCAACGAAATATTGCAACGTATTTAGTACGAAAATATTCAATACTGAAATCATTTGTCATAAGATCATTGCCATTATAGGATCGAGTCAGATATTATTTATTTTAATCATGATACCAGATGATGTCTTAAAACCTACAAAATATACGTTACAAACTTACTTTAAAATATAAATGGATACTTGGCAACAATTTATCACAAACAAAAATCTACGACCAGTAACTTGAAAATTAGGATTCACATCTTATGAAAATTCATAGATAATTTAAATTTCAGAATAACCCACATAGACCTTGAAAGTGGTCTACGCTTGTGAATTTTTATAAGTTGCTGGCCGTCTACAGTTTTAGGGCTTTGGGCAACGAAATTTCACAAGTCATTCTTTGTTTTTAAATAGAAAACGTTTCACGATTACAAGACTGCTATAACTTATTTTTAACCTCTCTTTTTCAAAAAATAGGGCAAAATTATATAGTATTTTATTTTATATCTCTATAATAAACTGTTATAATCTACGCTTTTGATTTGAAATTGTTTAAATTCAAATCATAGCAGTAATACGATCCTCAGCAGTGAGGGACCGATTGAAGAGAGAGAGAGAACAGTAATAAGGTAATATATTTTCAAAAGCTATAGGTTGTATCACTAGGGCTACATAAGAATGACTGGTTGAAACATCGATAGCCATCGTAGTTTGACCCCTAATGAGTAGTAAACTCACCATCGATGGTGTCTGTGTGGTCCGGGTGGGGCAGCGAAGGCTCGTTGTCGCTGCAGTCGTTGCCTAGCGAGTGCTGCGTCAGCATCGACGCCATTTCCGACACGCCCATTGGCTGAAAGGGCCCACAACACACACGTTAACATAGACTATCCATCTCACTATTTATATGCCTTAGCCCGATGGTTGCAGGTGTCTGATAATGGTAAACAATTGTATGCCGACCTATAGCTGTAAGCCCCGCGTCGTTTCAACTTTTACTAGACTGCGTCATATAATTATGTGACAAACAGCGGCCGCCTCATAACAGCTTGCTTACAACTATGATACGGCATACAATGGATAACCTAGACAAATAATTATCAGATGACTGCAATTATCAGGTTGTAACATATACACCTAAAACCCAAGTTCACTAACAAACAACGGCGGGTTAGTGTTTAAACGCTCTTTTGGCATTATAATAGTCTAGCATGAAAACCAAATGTTAAACGGTCGTCTTGGTTATGTCTGTTGGTAAACTCGGGTCTTAATCCACAAACTACTGCACACAAAACAACCAATAATTTATACTGCTCTAGTTGGAGAGTTGTACCTTAGTAGTTTTTAAAATTAATCATTAAACCGCAAGACATCCAAATACAGTCACAAGTCATAATAAGTAACTACGAATGTTTGTTAATGGTAAATATACGTAAATAATTATATTGTATCAATATTACAATCATCAATTACAATTAGTTTGCGGGTTTAAGCCTCGGCACGTACTAATGTGTTTTTGATTCATATGCGACGGTGAAGGAAAACATCGTGAGGAAACCTACACACCCCTGCGAAGTAATTCAAAGATTGTGTGTGAAGTTGAGCAACACGGACTGGGTAGCGTGGTCAACTAAGGCATCTGATATCAGGGTAGGCTCAAACCCCTCGGTGCGGGACATAATATAATGAGCTGTTAACGTGTAACACCGTTTTTTTTGTCATTTGATAAAAATAATACCTCGTAGAAATTACTAGTTGTTTTTCCAAATTAATTGGCGTTGATAATTTTTTTTTACTCATTTTATTCTCGACTTCTTCCAAAAGAGGTAGTATCCAAAGCCATAAATCTAAAATTTTTTTTAAGCACTGGAGTCAAGTTTCGGAACGTTTCTTATAGTCGAAAAGACAGTTATTGTTTTCGTATAAATATTTTCAATAATATTAGTCTTGGAAATACAGGTTATTTACCATTATCCAAATGGATTATTATTCCGTTTGTTTTTCCTTAATTTGTTTAAAATAAAATTAAAAATAATTTATTTCCTTAAAAAGAATTCTGGCTTGATTGTTTTGGTGTTGCGTTTCGGAACGCGCGGTCTGTCAAAGTGATTCGAGGAATGACTCGTTCATTTTCTTCTTTGCGTTATAGCAGCAACACTATATTCAAGTGAAATTATGATGGACAACGGTAAGTGTAAATTATCCAAATGGATTCTCAATTCCATGTTCGATAGTTATGTTTTAAAACCTTTTTGATTAATTGGTTGTTCTTGTTCTTTAATAGGTATGTGAAGGAGGTCTATCCAGTGACCCCTTTCCGGTCTGGACTCTTAAAGAAAAAGTTGATTGGAACCTCGGTAAGTCTGTTGGGATATTTATTGAGACCTCCAATTCTCATTCTACTGTTTGGTTTTGAACCTTTTTGGTAACACACGTGGTTTGTTCTTTAGACATGGCGCGGACATCTTGAGGTGGCTGTCGTCCGGGCTCTGTTCCCACCATGGTTTCTTAACATTGAAAACCCCGTAATGGGTAAGTGCTTTGAAATATTATGCTAATTCAAAACTAAAGATTTCTGTTAGACGTTCATCACTGTAACAAGTTTTCTCTTTGTTGCAGGGTTTTCTTGATATGCAGGGTTGATATGCAGGGTTGTTATGCAGGGTTTTTCATGCAAGTTTTTATATGCAGTTGTTATGCTGGGTTTTTATATAGGGATTTGATTTTGCCCCACCCACATTTAGGTTTCTGGTACTATGTACCTACCTAATATTCTTTAAAAGGTTTTCTTTAAAACCACGTTTTTAATGCCAGGTTACTAGTTCTGCGTACCTTTCATTTCAATACCATGTAGGTAATTGATAAAACAAACTTTTCTTAAACTATCCAATAGTTCTTACTTTGGATTTTCTTTTATTCATGTAATCACCTGTGTTCAGATTTACCTTTGGAAGATGGTTGCAGAATTCCATATTATTCATAAGATTTAATTTAATGTTAGATTTCCTTTGAAACATGTCTGCTTTTATATAAAGATAACCATATATTAACATGTTTCTTTAAAACCATAAGGTACTCGTTGTGAGTTTGGTAACCTATATTACTTTTTATCCAACGGCTGGACATTTAACTCCATCACAGTGAAACGTAATTAATAATTTTAAGTATGTAAACTTGTTTGTTGATACTGTTATACGAATAGTTCTCTGTGAAGACGGCGATGATATTTTATGTATCCTTTTATTTCACCAGATATTCTCTGACCTTTTAAATTGTTGTTATGTTACATTAAATATGTTTTAAAAGGTTTCCTGGTATTTATTTTGTTGCACACAGTACTGTCTTGATCCATTTTATGATATAAACCACTGGCGCCCTGATTCTGTCAGAACAATTTAGTTCCGATTCTGGCAGATTATAAGTTTTACCTGAAGATATTTTTCTTACCTCAAGATATTTTTTTTTCCTAATAATTTTCTTTTGTGGTTTACATTATAAAAGGCAGGTCCAAGGCCACCACCCACTCCCTGAGTTAATTAACACAAAAATAAAATACTGCTCTCTATAAAAGAAAAAGATTTTTCTTAGCTAGCCAATTTAAACCCTTTCAGTGTCGTTCCCAACGTGTGGCCCTGTAAGATTAGTGCTGTGTGGAATGAAAATTAATTTAAAATATTTCTTTTGTTTTTGTTTCTCAAAAAATAGTTATACATACTATACTGTTTTTAGTACTTAAGTGCTTCTTTTAAGTATTAAGGTTTCTATATTGAACATTTTGGTGCTGTATTTTACGGCTTTATTGTAAGTAAATAGTACTCACTATACTTTATATTTTTACAATGGATACTTTAAATTGTAATGTTAATTTTCTTTTAAAAGATGAGATAACTCATGAACTCCTAATTAGGAACATATCTTTTGACATTACTGCTTCTGTGGATAATTTGCGTAAATTATTACGTGAAAATCCTATGTCGAAGGCAAATTATGTTACATTGTTACTGATCATGCCTCTTTACAGTGGTTTTATAAACTAAAAAATCCCACTGGCCGTCTTAATAGGTGGGCATGTCGTCTAAGCCAATTTACCTTTGAAATCATTCACAGAAAAGGTAAAGAACATGTATTACCTGATACTCTATCTAGAATAAAAATCGCATCCATTGAAATTGATCCTCATACTATAACTGACCCATGGTATATTAAAATCTTTACAGGTTGTGCTGAAAATGCAAAGAAGTTTCCAAATTTTTCCATCTTAGAGGGAAAACTTTATAGACTTTCTAAAAATAAATATAATATCACTTCTCAACATGATTGGAAAATTGTTGTACCCTTAGAAAAGCGTCGTGAAATAATTGAAAAATATCATGATGATCCGTCGGCTAGTCATTTTGGTGTTGCTAAAACGCATAAAAAGATTTCTGCTATTTATTACTGGCCTTCTTTATTTAAAGATGTAAAATCATATGTTAGAAATTGTGAAACTTGCAATACATATAAACCTGTTAATACTGCTCGTGCAGGATTCATGGGCGAACCACGTCAAGTAACAAAGCCGTGGGAAGCTATTTCTTGTGATATTCTCGGTCCATTTCCTCCATCTTATTCTAGGAACCAATATTTGTTTGTAGTCTCAGACTATTTCAGTAAATACGTACTACTCTTTCCTTTGAGAAACGCAACTGCAAAAGCCATTTGCAAATGTATGTATAATGGTGTATTTCTTGTACATGGTGTTTGTCGTGTTCTTTATACCGACAATGGAGCTCAGTTTACTTCTAAAGAATTTCGGGATCTTCTTACTAATGCAGGCGTTCCTCATATATTTTATAATCCCCGTTATCATCCTCAAACTAATCAAACTGAACGAGTGAACCGAGATATTGTTCGTGCGATTGCCTCGTATGTGCGTTTTGATCACCGAAAATGGGATCAAAACATTCCGGAGATTCAATGTGCATTGAACACTTGTGTTCATGAAGGAACTAAATTCACTCCTTTCTTCTTAAATCATGGTCGTGAAATGATTCTTGATGGTGCTACGCACATTTCTCAGACACCTTTTGATGGGTCTGCTTTAAATACTGATTCACAAGAGTTTGCGGAAAAACTTCCCAAACTTCAAGATGTTTATAAACAAGTGAAATGTCATTTACATAAGTCATATCAACAAAACTGTAAATATTATAATTTAAGAAAAAGACCTTTAGAGTTAAGTGAAGGTCAAATAATTTATAAAAGGTGTTTTCCTTTATCTTGTGCTCCAAAACACTTTTCAGCAAAGTTAGCTCCCAAGTTTGAAAAGTGTGTTGTGGACAAGAAATTAAGTAAGTTGGTCTACTCTCTCAAAAGTTTGGAGGGTAAGTCCCTTGGTACGTTCCATATCAAAGATTTGATCATCCGCGGTCATAATGAAGGTGGTTGAAACATAGTAGGTGTATATAAGTGTGTTAAGTTAGATAAATATTCTCCTCGGTGGTATTTGCAATATATATTTTAAGTTTTTCTATCTAAGTGTAATGGACTTTGACTTTTAACGTGACAAACCAAGACGATAAGTATGCATACAGACTAAAACAAGACTATGGACTATTTTAATTGTTAAGGACAAACTTTTGTCGTTTTATGTTAAGGTTGTTTTTCATTTTCTTTTGGTATTAGTTTAAGTACATACTGTGTTTTTCTCAAACTTGAATTTGAAAACACTTTGTCAATTTTATATTTAAGTTAGTATATTTCGAGTCATTTTGCATCCTTAGTGATGATGACTTCATGTACTCTCTTTTGAAAGTTCTTCAACTCTTATGAGTTCAGAATGTGATGTTTTTGACAGAAGTTTTATTCTGGTATACTTAGCTCATAGTAGCAAGTCTTTTTAGCTCATAGTAGCAAGTCTTTTTAGCTCATAGTAGCAAGTCTTTTTAGCTCATAGTAGCAAGTCTTTTTAGCTCATAGTAGCAAGTCTTTTTAGCTCATAGTAGCAAACCTCCTTATAAGGAAGGGAAGTTCCTTAACTCTTTTGAGTTTGGAATGTGTTTTCTTTTTGACAGAAACTGTTTTTCTGGTCAATACTGCATACAGTTGTAGTTCTATTTTCAGGAAAATAACATTCTTTATTTTTCGTTTTCCTTTAAAAATTTGCTCGTTGGTAGTGAATTTCTTTTAGCTTTTGAACTCTGGTTTTTCAAAACCATGTTCGGTGGTTTTGTTTCCAGTTAGTTTTTCGTTACTACCTCATGTAGATCGGTAGCGAAAAATTTTATTTGAAAATTAAAATTTTCAAATAAAATTTTTCATTCCCAACTAAAGATGAACTGTAACACCGTTTTTTTTGTCATTTGATAAAAATAATACCTCGTAGAAATTACTAGTTGTTTTTCCAAATTAATTGGCGTTGATAATTTTTTTTTACTCATTTTATTCTCGACTTCTTCCAAAAGAGGTAGTATCCAAAGCCATAAATCTAAAATTTTTTTTAAGCACTGGAGTCAAGTTTCGGAACGTTTCTTATAGTCGAAAAGACAGTTATTGTTTTCGTATAAATATTTTCAATAATATTAGTCTTGGAAATACAGGTTATTTACCATTATCCAAATGGATTATTATTCCGTTTGTTTTTCCTTAATTTGTTTAAAATAAAATTAAAAATAATTTATTTCCTTAAAAAGAATTCTGGCTTGATTGTTTTGGTGTTGCGTTTCGGAACGCGCGGTCTGTCAAAGTGATTCGAGGAATGACTCGTTCATTTTCTTCTTTGCGTTATAGCAGCAACACTATATTCAAGTGAAATTATGATGGACAACGGTAAGTGTAAATTATCCAAATGGATTCTCAATTCCATGTTCGATAGTTATGTTTTAAAACCTTTTTGATTAATTGGTTGTTCTTGTTCTTTAATAGGTATGTGAAGGAGGTCTATCCAGTGACCCCTTTCCGGTCTGGACTCTTAAAGAAAAAGTTGATTGGAACCTCGGTAAGTCTGTTGGGATATTTATTGAGACCTCCAATTCTCATTCTACTGTTTGGTTTTGAACCTTTTTGGTAACACACGTGGTTTGTTCTTTAGACATGGCGCGGACATCTTGAGGTGGCTGTCGTCCGGGCTCTGTTCCCACCATGGTTTCTTAACATTGAAAACCCCGTAATGGGTAAGTGCTTTGAAATATTATGCTAATTCAAAACTAAAGATTTCTGTTAGACGTTCATCACTGTAACAAGTTTTCTCTTTGTTGCAGGGTTTTCTTGATATGCAGGGTTGATATGCAGGGTTGTTATGCAGGGTTTTTCATGCAAGTTTTTATATGCAGTTGTTATGCTGGGTTTTTATATAGGGATTTGATTTTGCCCCACCCACATTTAGGTTTCTGGTACTATGTACCTACCTAATATTCTTTAAAAGGTTTTCTTTAAAACCACGTTTTTAATGCCAGGTTACTAGTTCTGCGTACCTTTCATTTCAATACCATGTAGGTAATTGATAAAACAAACTTTTCTTAAACTATCCAATAGTTCTTACTTTGGATTTTCTTTTATTCATGTAATCACCTGTGTTCAGATTTACCTTTGGAAGATGGTTGCAGAATTCCATATTATTCATAAGATTTAATTTAATGTTAGATTTCCTTTGAAACATGTCTGCTTTTATATAAAGATAACCATATATTAACATGTTTCTTTAAAACCATAAGGTACTCGTTGTGAGTTTGGTAACCTATATTACTTTTTATCCAACGGCTGGACATTTAACTCCATAACAGTGAAACGTAATTAATAATTTTAAGTATGTAAACTTGTTTGTTGATACTGTTATACGAATAGTTCTCTGTGAAGACGGCGATGATATTTTATGTATCCTTTTATTTCACCAGATATTCTCTGACCTTTTAAATTGTTGTTATGTTACATTAAATATGTTTTAAAAGGTTTCCTGGTATTTATTTTGTTGCACACAGTACTGTCTTGATCCATTTTATGATATAAACCACTGGCGCCCTGATTCTGTCAGAACAATTTAGTTCCGATTCTGGCAGATTATAAGTTTTACCTGAAGATATTTTTCTTACCTCAAGATATTTTTTTTTCCTAATAATTTTCTTTTGTGGTTTACATTATAAAAGGCAGGTCCAAGGCCACCACCCACTCCCTGAGTTAATTAACACAAAAATAAAATACTGCTCTCTATAAAAGAAAAAGATTTTTCTTAGCTAGCCAATTTAAACCCTTTCAAACGAACGAACGATATCAAATACAGAATTATTATTAATTAATTAAATATAATATTAAAACAACCACGAAATAAACCAGACGATTTTTTTCTTCAGTTTACACGTCGTTTTGACGGCATGCTTTTATTTATTTATAATTATTTAATAAAAAGGATCACTCTATAAAAGTATGATCTTGAGAATACTTTGGCATGCTTGCTATAAACTACGAAGTCAACCCAAATGAATAGACAAACACCCAAAACAGTAACTTCGCATTGCATATGAGCCATTTTCAAATAAAATGTACTTGTGACTAACATGTCAAAAATTGTGACTCAACTTTTTTGTGACATCCCTGTATTTTTATACTCATGTGAGTCACATTTTATGTAAAGCAGAGTTTACATGAAACTATGCTCGAGTTGAGCAGTGGGTCCAGCAGGGAACAAAAATGTAGGTTTAATGAAACAAATAGATATAATCAAATTAAACATTTATTCGAAACCTTTATATTAGGTATTATTTGATAACACCGGACGTCGCCGTTTAAATTCATATTTGTAAAAAATTTTAGCCAGTGTAAATATGTCATAACTACACGTGGATGTGAGTCACGTCATATGAGTCACGAAATGTGACTCACATGTTAAGCATTTTTGTCAAAAACATAACCTCATTAGGCAACAATATCAGAATAACTTGTTATATAGATAAATATGATACATACTTATAACTCGTATAAAAAGGCTAATGCTATGAAAATAAATCGAAAATAATTATCACTTTACTTTGTTCGGAAATACACTGTGATTCACATGTATTTTTTTTGTCCTAATTGCAGCGGCGTTTCGTGACAACCAATAAACTGACACTAAAATAAAATAGCGGAAATTTGGTGGATACAGCATGGAGCAAAGTGTTGCCAGATATGAAAAATTATCTTTGAGTGGTAGGAATAGTACAAATAGCTACGAAATCGACCGTGACATACTCTGAGTGACTCACATGTTAATAATGTGGGACAAATTTAAAATATATTATTTTATTGCTAAAGCACCACGTAGAATAATACTGTTCTGAATAAATAATAAGAAATATATTTATTTAATTAGTTACATTGTTAAAAAAATTAACAGAGAACTAATTAGAGCCTTATGATGACTTAAAGCTGTAAGAGTGTATATAGGACATTTCTGTTGTAATAGAACGTAAAAGGTGGCAAAACAAAAAAAAATATGTATAATACTGTAATTTTATAAATAAGTCATAATTTTGGTAAAATCTTGAAGAGGGAAGTTCATGTTCATAGGAAAAATTGCACGAATTGAAAAATATGTAACACTGAGTCCGTAAAAAATATTTATATTAGTGGGACAAATAATCATGTAAAATGTACAGTTTTTTTGAAAATGGCTCATATATTATAATCGCAAAATATCTTCAACTTTCTGCACGGTCGGTCACTTTGTTTTATTAGTCTACATTATTATTACTATTTAAATCCGCTTAATACCAAACCATCGAATACAGTTTAATAATAGGACACAACTCAAATATACATGAACAAAAACCATGATTTCACGGCGGATTATTTCAAATCGCCCAAAGGACTTGTTTAGTACTTTTTAATAAATTAAATTAACAATTTTAAACTAGACATACACTACACCTTCCAAGACAAAGTATCTCAACGCTAATTAAACAGTAACCTCACCCACTAAATTAAATAGTAAAACTCACCTTTGTTGTTCGTACGAACACGTATATACTCGTAAGATACATTAACCTTCTTGTTTGCTCTAGTCGGCTAAATATTAGTTAAATACTATACTTATGCCTAACATTAATAAGGGACTCATTTCTATGCGCCCACCGTCTAACTAACCTAAAAATAAATTATCATAAATTTAATTGATTTGCAAAAATATCCATGTTGAACTCAAGTTTTTATGAGAAAGGCAAATTATATCCTTGCTTGCCATACAACTAATCATAATGTTTATAATAAAGAATCACCGACATTTGTATTAACGAGCATCACTTCAGAACGTCTGCACCGAACAGGCATGACAAGGTTTGTATTGCGGTTGAAGCCGCAGGGTGGACGGCTAGCTAGTACATAGTAAATGAAAAATTCTAATTCCTGACATCACCGAAATTGTCCTTGCCATTGCAATACAGTGACTGACGTTGTATGAAAAGTTTAATTTTAATTTTGAGATTTATACCTATGTTCCTTAGGGAAAGTTGTTAAGACCAAGACAAGGATAAAAATATGAAATCCGTCAATAAATTTTATTTACAAATAAAATTATTCAATATGCTTTGTACCAGAAGTGTTATTTTCATGTGGCTTGTTAAACGTTACTTTCCATACTCGTGTATGGTGATGGCACTAAGGGTTACGTACTGTAGTAATTCGATCTAGTTTAACGAGTCCGAGAAAATGACACTCTCGTTTGTACATAGTTCTTAAAAACATTATGGAAAGACTACGCCTGTACAGCAAACAGCATAAAAATATAGTTTATAACTTAAAACTCTTTTTTTAAAAAAAAAAACAGCAGTCATAATAAAAAATGGCCGGATAAGCCTTAACAGTCAAGGGAATAAATAAGTCAAATTATCATATAAAATAACTTATGTTATCTAAATCTAATAACAACAACAATATAACTTAATTGATTAATTATTCTTATATTTATAATTTATCAAAAAATCGTCATCGTCATCACTATCCGTTTCTATATTCACTTCTTGTTTGCTTTGGGTAATTTGTTTTGGTGGTGGTTGTTTACGAGTATATGATGTTGAAGGTAAATTCTGTTCTAAAGTCCAAGGCGAGTTAAGTTCTTGCTCAGATTGTATGAAAATTGAGAAAAGCTTATTCTTCGCTGGACTCTGCGACATCGACTGTATTATCTCTGGCGGTGATTGAAGTTGGGACGCTAAAAGACTGGAAAGTTCCTCCGGCGACGGCGACTTAGTTCGAGACGTCGACGGTAGGTGGCTCTCTTGTTGTGAAACCTCCTCCTGCAATGGACTTAGAGAAGTCGTAGGTAGATATGTCAGATGTGGTAGGCTCCAACTCGTTAAAGCCGGATAGTGTTCCTGCTGTGGTTGAGTCCGAGATGTGGAAGGTGCGTTAGTATCTTGCTGCGATTGAATCCGTGATGTCGAAGGTAGGTTAAGTTTTTGTTGTTGAGGTTTGGTCGGTGACTTTGAAGTCCGATTCGGATACATTGAAGGACGAAATGGATACTTAGTTTGAACCGAGGACTTTAAAGGCGGGTTAAGCTGCTGTGGTTGTTTTGATGGCATTGAAGACGTGTTAAGCTGCTGTGACTTTGAAGACTGGTTCGGAGACTTTGAAGATAAGGAAGGCTGCTTTGGATGCTTTGGTGATTTAGAAGCCTGACTTGGAGGCTTTGAAGGTGAGTTAGACTGCTTTGAATGCTTCGGTGACTTAAAAGCCTGGCTTGGAGGCTTTAAAGGTGAGTTAAGCTGCTTTGAATGCCTCGGTGACTTCGAAGTCTGTTTCGGAGACATTTTA
The DNA here is from genome assembly GCA_948473455.1 of Teleiodes luculella. Lineage (NCBI taxonomy): Eukaryota > Metazoa > Arthropoda > Insecta > Lepidoptera > Gelechiidae > Teleiodes > Teleiodes luculella. Next base: position 6,409,282 of record OX419592.1, on the reverse strand, counting down.
GGCGGGTAAGGCTCCTGCTGTGGTTGAGTCGGTGACTTTGGAGTCTGGATCGAAGACTCTGTAGGTGTATAAAACTGCTTTAATTCAGTTGGCGACTTGGAAATCTGGATCACTGAATCTGTGGATGGGTATAGTTGCTGTGATTCAGTCGGTGTTTTGGAAGTCTGGATGACAGACTCTGCGGACAGGTAAGGCTGCTGTGGTTTAGTCGGCGAATTAGAAGTCTGGATCACAGACTCGGAAGGCGGGTAAAGCTGCTGTGGTTGTGTTGCTGATTTTGAAGTTTGCACCAGAAGCTCTGTAGGCTGGTAAAGCTGCTGTGGTTCGGTTGTTGACTTTGCAGTCTGGATCAAAGACTCTGTAGGCAGGTAAAGCTGCTGTGGCTTGGTTGCTGACGTAGAAGTCTGGATCATAGACTCTGTAGACGGGTATAGCTGGTGTGGTTGGGTTGCTGACGTAGAAGCCTGGATCAAACACTCTGTACACGAGTGAAGCTGGTGTGGTTGGGTTGCTGATGTAGAAGTCTGGATCAAATACTCCGTAGACGGGTAAAACTGTTGTGGCTGGGTTGCTGACGTAGAAGTCTGGATCAAAGGCTCTGTAGACGGGTAAAGCTGTTGTGGCTGGGTTATTGACGTAGAAGTTTGGATCAAATACTCTGTAGACGAGTAATGCTGGTGTGGCTGGCTTGCTGATGTACTAGTCTGAATCAAAGACCCTGTAGGCGGATAAAGCTGTTGTGGTTGGTTCGGTAAATTGGTCTGGACAGCAAAACTTGAATGCGGGTAAAACTCTTGCTGTGTTGGTGTCTGGGAAGTTGAGGGCGGATAAAGGACATATTTCTGCAATGAGTCACACAAATATGTTGTCAGACAATCATGAGATCGTTCAAATGTTGGTGAAAATCTAATTGGTGGGTTTTGTTCATGCAGACTTAAATCCATAATTGTAGAAGGAAAATTTGGTTGTTTTTGAGGTTTTTCTAACATCGACGACAACATCGTATTGCTCTTTTCACTGGGGATTTCAATCTTTAGTTTCAAGTTGGTTTCATCGGAAATATTTGTACCTAATAATTGTAATTTATCGGAACTGCTGATTCCTGGTTTTGGTCTTGTTTCGGTAGAGCTTTTTCGCCCCGATTCCAAGTTCGTTTTATCAGAGCAAATAGTCCCTGGTATAAAGACTGGTTCACTGGATATGTCCAGTTTAGTTACGTTGGTTCCGGATTTGGAACTTGTACCATTGGATGTGTTACTCTGTGTTGGGCTCGGGCTCGAAATCCTAACATCTGGCAACAATAACGAGGGTATTTGTCTAGATCGTGGGGAAAGGAGCTCGTGTTGGATGTATATACGTAAGTCCATAGGTGCAGCGCTACCGTCTATAGGTTCAATGGTCACCAAGTCTTCCGGTCTCCGGCGATTAGACTGCCAACAAAGGAGGAAAGGATCTGCTTTACTATCTATGCTATGCTTCATAATTGTTTAAAAGGGCAGATCGTTTCAATCCTGTTAATATGACTTTCACTATGACTGTCCTTTATATCTATGATTGTTTTAGAAAAGCAGGATAAATGATCGTCCTTTCAAAAAAGTATGAGAGCAAAGTGTTAAAATCAACAAATTGGTGCCGTAATTCATTGATGATTGTTAGATTATAAAAAAAATAT
>OX419592.1:6279108-6407410 GCA_948473455.1 Teleiodes luculella | reverse complement strand
CCAGAATTCGCAACGCGAACTTCACGCGTTTCTCATTGTGCGGCGCGGGAGGTTTAAAATTTGCAAAACATTTTCACAATAATTTCATATTTTATCATTCAATTACAACTAAAAATTGTTTTCAGATTATGTAGACTGTAATTATTTCTAATTATTAATTAAATTGTATACGAATTTCATAACGAAATTGCTAATTTTTCGAAAAATAACTGATTGAGGTTACATTTGTTTGCGAAAACAAAACGCACGATTTTTGACAACTTCGAGAGAGAAAACGTATTATTTGGAAAAAGGTGGAATTAGTGCGATAATGTGCTGTCAAAGAAGAACTATCGAATGAAAGTGAGAAATAATGAGTGGTTAGCTGTTTCTGGTTTGATACCCCGCGTTAAACTTCAGTATCATTGGAATGTAAGAACCACCCTTGCATTTCAATGATCCCGTAACAAGAAATGAAACTACTGAAGAAATAATGACTGAAGATGAAGACATTAAACTTGGATAATGCAAGAAACTACTAAAGACTAGGCTGTATGGGCTTAGATCCCTTTGCCTTTCCCATAAGGGAGAATGAAACTAAAAAAAAAAAAATTATTTGGAAAAAACACTATAGATTAATTATAGAAATATTAAAAACAGATTAATTTTGGTCCAAAATTATTAATTTATAGGGTTAACAGTGGTGGCCTTGACATTACCTATTTCGCAAATCTCATCCTCAGCGACATCTTCAGACTTTTGTGATAACTTTCGTTCCATTCATTTTGTAGAGATGTCGCTACGTTTGCGAATATAAACTTTGTTGGTGTAGGGTTCAACGACCCCGTTTGCCGCCATAATTTTTTACCTGGTTAGATTAGAGTGGCTGTTGTTACCTAGACAAGTAGGTACCTGGCTTAGATACAAGCATATTTTAAAATATGTAGGTAATCCAACTTATACTTAGATTTAGCTTACTATATATCACTATCACAATACATTGCAAGAGTTGCAACAAAGCATAAAACTTGATTTTTGATACTGAAAATTTGTTTGAATGTAGGTCGTTGGAATGAAAAAATAAGTATTGCTTTTTCGGCCCCTCTAACATGCCCGGTCCACGCGTGATAGACATAATTTTGTCGTGCGTATTCTCTTATCCTATTTTAGGATATTTCAATATGTCGGGTTTCTCGCAACTTATTGGCAGTTAAATGTGCAACAAACTTTTGTCATTCATACCTACCACTGCATGTTCCACAGATGTTACGTAAAGGAATACACACCTATTTATTATTTATATAAGTGAGAGAATTTTGTGAACTTCATAATAGTTAGGTAGGTATAGGTATGTTTTTTACTTTTTATTTTTTCTATCTATCTTTATCTATACCTACTTATTAGTACCTACTACGAGTATTATAAAGAGGAAAGGTTTGATTGTTTGTTTGTTTGCATCGAATAGGCTCCGAAACTCTCCGAAACTACTGATCCGATTTCAAAAATTATTTCACTGTTGAGAACATGGGTTGAGAAGCTATAATAATATGATCCCTGAGTAACATAGGCCATATTATAATTATTTTTTTGCAAAAAAAAAAATAGGGATCTTTACTAAAACTTCAATGATGTAACCCAAGTTTTAAAAAAATACCTAAAATATTCCTAATATATGAATAGGCTCCAAAACTACTGAACCGATTTTGGTGAAACTTGGCACAAAGATAGAATAGACCTTGGAAAAGAACGGCTACAATTTACAACGGGAAAATCTCTCATTACCACAGGAATATTTTTTAGAGCGGGCAGAGCAGACACAAAGGTAGAATAGACCTTTCGGAAAAACATGGCTAACTTTTACCGCGTGAAAATTCCTCATACCCACGGGAAAAACTACTAACGCGGGCGGAGCCGCGGCGGGAAGCTAGTCTATAAATAAAATAGAATCACCGAAATGTATAAACGCACTTCAGACAGAACGGTTGCACCAAACTGGATAATGCTGTTTGTTTTTAGGACAAGCTTTTTGTATGAATTTTTTGTAACGACTAAAATAGCCCATCCACCCGGGAAAAATTAACGATCGAAGACGCAGGTCGGTTAGGCTAGACTAGTAAGTAGTAGATAGGTACCTACTATTGCATTATATTTATACTATTATTGCATTATATTATACTATTGAATTGCTATTGCATTTACAAATTAATTTATAAATTACTAGCGACCCGCCCCGGCTCCGCACGGGAAAATGGTTATTGTGGGTTATTCTTAAGTATATTATACATGTATTTACATTAAACCTTCCTCTTGAATCACTCTATCTATTAAAAAAACTGTATCAAAATCCGTTGCGTAGTTTTAAAGATTTAAACATACATAGGGAGATAGGGACAGAGAAAGCGACTTTGTTTTATACTATGTAGTGATAATACGAATCATTATTGGGTCGACTAACATATTTACCACTTTTCTTTCTTTTCTTATCTTTCAGTCGAATATGCCGCCCCGAATTAAAAGTTCTAATGATATTAATAATTTATTGACTATTAGTCGCATTGCCTAGAATCTTGTTTGGCTGCGAATATCAGTCATTTATATTTGTTTGATTGCCGTTCCTCTTGAAAATGTGGCGATAGGCGACGACAGTCTTTATTACAAATATTGGGTTACTGAACTTCGCAATAAATATAAACGATTTGGCCTTCTACAGTTGGGCAGTGGGCTCCAATTAGGTCACGCATATTCGGAGCTAGGTCTGTCTAGTCTAGACTAGGAAAAGGAACGCGCGCTGAGGGACGTCATAGCTATTTTTTTGATCGTCAGTAGATATGTGGGCGACGATATTTGTGGAAGCGTATCGCAATAGTTCGGGTCTTGAGATACCTATATGAAATGAACTGGTTCAAAGGTACTTTTTATAGTATAATGGCGATTACACTATACGAGAACGTCTATACTTAAACTGTTTCGGACGGAAAATAAATTGTATGGAATGGACATTCTCGGATTCGGAACAGAGTCGGACGGTAGTTGGTAACCGCTCTGAGACTTAAAAGCACCATTTAACTTTGAAAAATACTTACGAGTATACTTCGATAATCTATGTTTTAGGAATTGTAGTGACTAGAAATTGAAATAATAGCCTGAATATACAAATTTAATTAATGTTCTTTCCCAGTCATAAAAATAGATTTTGTAAGAATTAATAATACTAATATGTCTACTATTAGTACGGCTTGTTAGCTAAAAAATATAAGGATATCGGTCCCATCTGGCAGAAAGTACGAAACTTGGCATGAATGTAGCTGTCATATATGTGCTTCAATATCGATATGGAAACACTTCGATAAATTATTGTTTCCCCCCTTTCCCCCCCCTTTTATCTCCCTCATTCTGGTTTTTTGAATTTTATACTAAAACAGTACGTCTGAGGAGTTTACTATTCAGAGATCAAATCATCGTCGATAAATTGCCTACAAAACGATACTACATTTTATAGTGCTAAGATTAATATATTTCTATATACAGCCATCAACGTTTTATGAAATTTTAAAAACAGGCACACTTTTTTCTTCCTTACTTCATTTATAGGAAAACGACAAGAGTGGTGATAAAATGGACTAAAGAAGTCAACTACCTTATACATTAAGCTAAAAAATGACATTTACTTCATAGTCGTAAAGGCATTACTTCTAGAGTTACAGCTCACCGCGTCTGACTCAAGTACTCTTTTTTTTACCTTTTTAGAATACATCTTTCTGTTAACTTTGTTTAGCGTAGATGAGATTCAGATTTTCCAATTAGAAATAAAACAGTCCATGTACTAATCCAGGCCACAGTCTATTTACATGTAAAACTAGCTTTCTGCCCGCGGCTACGCTTGCGTTGTGTTTCGACATTTCCGTATTAATTTTTAACTATCCCACTTTTTTCCGTGATTTTAAAGTATCAGACATGTTGACCGAGTATATAAGGTAACACCATGCAAAATTTCATTTCAATCGGTCTAACAGTTTCGGAGATAAGCCCGTAGAATGTACTGCGCCGTATGAGTTACTAAAGTTTTTTAACTATCCCACGGGAACTTTTTAATTTTCTGGGATTAAAAGTATCTAAGATGTTGACCGGGATATAAGGTACCACTATACAAAATTTCATTGAAATCGGTCGAATAGTTTCGGATATTAGCCCGTACAAACAGACAAACAGAGAAACAAAAATATTTATAAAAAATCTGGGTATGTACTATATCGCTTCTTACATCCCCTTGAATAGGTTTATAGCATTTTTTTTCTATGTACAGATTTTTTTTTGTTTTTCTTTGCACGGGCTAATCTCCGAAACTATTCGACTGATTTGAATGATTGTATAGTGGTACCTTATATCCCCGGTCAACATCTTAGATACTTTTAATTAGATACTTTTAATCCCAGAAAATTAAAATGTTCCCGTGGGATAGTTAAAAAACTTTAGTAACTCATACGGCGCAGTATATTCTACGGGCTTATCTCCGAAACTGTTAGACCGATTGAAACGAAATTTTGCATGGTGGTACCTTATATACTCGGTCAACATGTTGGATACTTTAAAAACACGGAAAAAAGTGGGATAGTTAAAAATTAATACGGAAATGTCGAAACACAACGCAAGCGTAGCCGCGGGCAGACAGCTAGTTTTACATGTAAATAGACTGTGGCCTGGATTAGTACATGGACTGTTTTATTTCTAATTGGAAAATCTGAATCTAATCTACGCTAAACAAAGTTAACAGAAAGATGTATTCTAAAAAGGTAAAAAAAAGAGTACTTGAGTCAGACGCGGTGAGCTGTAACTCTAGAAGTAATGCCTTTACGACTATGAAATAAATGTCATTTTTTAGCTTAATGTATAAGGTAGTTGACTTCTTTAGTCCATTTTATCACCACTCTTGTCGTTTTCCTATAAATGAAGTAAGGAAGAAAAAAGTGTGCCTGTTTTTAAAATTTCATAATACGTTGATGGCTGTATATAGAAATATATTAATCTTAGCACTATAAAATGTAGTATCATTTTGTAGGTAATTTATCGACAACTATTTGGTTCTTGAAAAGTAAACTCATCAGTCCTACCGTTTTTGTAGAAAATGAAAAAAACCAAAATGAGGGAGGTAAAATGAGGGAAAAAGGGGGGGGTAATCATTTCTCAGCGTGTTTCCATATCGACATTGAAGCACATATATAAAAGCTACATGTATGCTAAGTTTCATGCTTTCTGCCAGATGGGACCGTAATTCAGGTTAACAAGCCGTACTATATGACATATATGACTAACACTAATATGACAATTATGTGTCAGTCATTATTTTCGTACATATCTTCTTCTTCTCTGTCGTTTCGCTCTTGGCAGAGCGGTCGTGGTCACGTAGAGGCATCCACATCGGTGGTGGAGGCGGACACAGCTCTCCGCACGATCTCCCGCCATCTCTCCCTGTTGGCAGACTGTCTGGCGCAGTCAGATACACGGGTTCCCGTTGCCGATTTAACTTGGTCAATCCAACGCATAGGTGATCTTCCGCGTGGTCTTGTTCCTTCCACCTTTCCCTGAACGACCAGGCGCTCTATGGAATCGTCATTCCGCCTAGAGACATGTCCGAAGTACTGCAAAATGCGCGACTGTACTACGGAAGACAAACGCTGTGTGATGCCCAATTCTTGGAGTATGGACACGTTGGTGCGGAACTCCGTCCATGATATCCCGAGCATCTTTCTCCAGCACCACATTTCCAGAGCGTCTATCTTCTTCTTTTCCAACTCACGCACTGTCCACGTCTCCGCAGCGTAAAGAAAAATGGGGAATACAAGTGTTCGTACGAGCTTGATTTTAGTGGCTTTGGTGATGTTACGATTCCTCCACACTCTTCTTAACTTCTCCATCGCAGTTCTGGTCATGGCCATACGTCGTTTTACTTCATCTACACATCCGCCGTTGTTTGAGATTAAAGCCCCAAGATATACGTAGGCTTTCACCACGTCACAGTTCGCAATCTGTGTCACTTCGGGCGAATTGGCGTTGACGCGATCCACGATCATAATCTTGGTCTTAGATCGGTTTATTTTCAACCCAAACGTAAGGCTTACGTGCTCCATTCTGAGAAGCAATTCTTCCATACGGTCAGCGTTACTCGCAAATAAGGTGGTGTCATCTGCGTACCGCAAGTTCGAAATCTTGTATCCACCAATCACCACGCCATCGTTCCAGTTCTCGAGAGTGATTCGCATTACAAGCTCGGTGTATATGTTAAATAATAAAGGTGAAAGTATGCATCCCTGTCGAACGCCCGCACTTGGATGGAAACTATCTGAGAGGAGGTCATCGGTCCGCACTGAAGCTGTACCCCCTTCGTAGAGCTCCCTGAGCAGGTGCACGAGGTGTTGTGGTGTGCCCATGTCCAGTAGTGTTTTCCACAACATTGGCCACTTCACCGAGTCAAATGCTTTGGAGAAATCAACAAAGCATATGTATGTCGGCTTGTTGAATTCTCGAGACTTTTCGATGATTTGACGGACGATGAGAATTTGTTCACGGGTTCCTTTTCCCTTCACAAATCCGGCTTGTTCTGGCGCAATTTCTCTGGATAAATATGCTTTCAGTCGCTCGTTTATTATGTGTAGCATTATTTTGCTCGCGTGTGTTATCAATGCAATAAGTCGAAAGTTACTACACTTCTTCGTGGAACCCTTTTTATGAAGAGGAGTGAATACCGTGTGAGTCCATTCAGAGGGCCATTTGCCTGTGTGCCATATTTTGTTGCAAATTATATGGAAGATATGAACGCCATGCTCTCCCAATGCTCGTATAGTTTCAATTGGGATCTCATCTCTACCTGTGGCTTTTCCATTCTTCAGATGTCGAATAGCGGCTCTCACCTCTGATCTAAGTATATCCGGCTCGAGCATATCACTCGTAGGCTCCGTTGGTGGGAAATTTTGCGACTGAGGATCTTCAAACAGCGACTGACAGTAATCTCTCCAAACTTTCGAAATTTTATCCAGTTCAGTAACTACTTGGCCATTATGATCTTCGATGGCCCAGGTTTTGGATGGCAACGTTTTCGTAATGAGACGGATCTTGTGGTACAAGTCTCTTGACTCATATCTGTCTGCATGAGCCTCAATTTCTTTACACATATTGCGCAAGTAGGTATTGTGATCTTGTCTACATTTACATTGTATTTGTGCCGACATGTTATTAAGATCTTTGATGTCCGCTCCTGTTGCTTTCATCTTCCGGCGTTTTTCGACGAGTTCGAAGGTACTGTCAGTCATCCAGTGTTGTCTTTTGTGAGTTGTAATCGGTGGTGCGGTTTCGTTGACAGTTGTGGTGATGAGTGTCTTAGTTCGCTCCCATAGTGCATCGGGTGTCTCGTCAGCCTGATCTGCCTCTGACCACTGCGTCCACTTCTGTTTGATAAGCGAACGAAATCCAACACCATCCCTCACCTCCAACTTTCTCGGCTTTTTAATGATTCTAGCTGCTGTCAACTTGAGCTTAAACTTAGAAATCAATAGCTGGTGGTCAGATCCGCAATCAGCCCCAGGTAAAGTATGGGCATTTGTTACAGATGATCTCCATCGCGAACGAGTCATGATATAATCTATTTGATTGCGAAATTTTCCATCTGGTGATACCCAAGTGTACAGTCTTCGAGGGTGGTGTTCGAAAAGGCTATTTACGATCAGCAGGTCGTTCTCTGACGCGAATTGTATTAAGCGTTCACCTCGTTCATTCCTCTTTCCGAGCCCAAATCTGCCTGCGCATCTGGACAGCTGATGAGCGTTCTCTCCGATCTTAGCGTTCAAATCTCCTAGGACGACCAATAACTCTCTATTGGGTATCTTCGCTATTGTTGTTTCTAGTTCAGAGTAGAACTTCTCAATTGCCTCGTCGCTTGCAGTAGAGGTGGGGGCATATACTTGAACGATGTTAAGATTCATTGGTGAAGCTTTTATCTTGATGCTGATAATCCGATCGCTTACTGGGTCGTACCCCATCACACTTTTTTTCTGATGTACAGGTATTAAAAAGGCCACACCGTTGCTGCTGCTAATGTCGTTGCCAGAAAAGTAAACGACGTGGTGGTCTGTCTGTAAATGTCCGCTGCCTTTCCAATGTGTTTCGCTTAAACCACAGATGTTTACACCCACTCTAACTACCTCCCGTTCCAATACAGTAAGCCTTCCAGGTTGGTTTAGGCCACGCACATTCCAAGTTCCTATCGTCTGGAGGCGTCGTAGCTTGATGGAGTTTCCAGTAGCAGAGTTTCCATGGGGGGCCTGGTTTCCTACCCCGCCATGGCCGGTAGCCAACTTCACACCGCGCGCCCCGGACGCAGCGCAGCGCCGGTCGCTAATCGGTTCGCAGGGCGATCGTGTTTCCTTATTCTGTGCTCTCATGTGACTATCTTGGGAATGTAGCCGCAGTGGTTTCCCATTGCCTTCTGCGCCAGACATTTTAGAGATTATTTAGATCCCAAGGCTGCTGGAGCCTCTTCCACCCGGTTGCCCGAGCAGGTGAGTGGTTATTCCGCCACAGCTCGGTCGCCATTGCCTCGTCCGTTATCTAGCAGGGGGCACCACGACAGCTAGAGAGCCGTCGTACCTGGGTTCATCTACAAATGTCCAGGTCGTGCAGGTGAGGTTGACTTTTGAGGTTGACTAGATGTTATTGTCATTCTCCTCCTTACCCCCATTATATATAATCCACATTAATTACTTTACATACAAAACAATATAAATACTACACATACATACATACATAGTTACTACCACATTACTACCTACATTTTATTTTTGCCATATGCGTGATATGCCTAATTGCCTATCTAATCTAGCTTTATCCATCTTCGGGTAGGGTAGACCGGGGACAAACGTAACACTTTTTGTTAAATTACCTATAACACAAAATCTACTCGCTTTATCCAAAGTTTGGATCATTTGGTAGTAGGTTAATTTCATTGTCTTTAAGGTTTTATTTTTAAATTACACTTAAATTGCATTTATCGTACCGAAAATCCAGTTTGAATTCGAGGGGTCTCACTGCTACTATTGACCCCTTGTATGGGTCAATTGTAACAACATTTTAAACGACACTAAAAGACAGAGTAGATTAATATCACCACTTTTATTTACTTATATGCGTAGTTTAACCACTTATTTATCAGTCTCAATTATAAGGAAACTTGTTTTCATAAACTTATTAAATAATCAACATGAAAGCTTAACACAATTAAAATAGATTGTTAGTAGCTTTAAACAGAATAATAATTAACTTTAAGTAAACACAGGAACGCTTTGGGCTAAATACAACTCCAAAGGATTAATATTAGTTAAATAATGACAGAAAAACGTATAAAAACACAATTTTATTTTTTGTATGAAGTTACAATTGCCCCTGTTACAACCGTCCCTGAATTAAAAAAATACTAAATCGAAAATGGACTTATGACGAACATGATTTGCACATTAAGCCAACGGATTACTCTCAAAAAATATGCACCAGCAGGAGATTGAAAGTCAAAAATTTGATTTTTCTTCATAAAGTAAAATGTCTTTTGAGCCACGATCGGTTTTTATTCGTTTTTGAGGCATCTGGCATCTGGAAAACAAAACATTAAATTTAGAGTAGGTATTACCTATCACATACGCCGTAAAATTCAATTGCTTTTGTTTTCTTCGAAAATTTGAAAAAATGTGAAATTAATGCGTGTTGGGTCAATTGTAGCACGGGGTTGATTGTACCGTTACAATTCACCCCTTCCTTGCTGTTACAATTGCCCTCAAGTAGTACATTTGACGAAATATGAAATTTGCAAGAAAACTATCGAAATTTAGCAGCGGAATTATCACAATTATGGCAGCCAATCATCTTAGCAACAGAGTGATTACAATGATTTGGCTATAAATCCTTCACTAACTACAAAAAAAGTGCGTAATTCAGAGTAAAAAACTTACTTGTGGTGGTGGAAAAACAAAAATTCCCTCTGAGCACGTCCGTTTCACAGCGAGCGCGCTGCCGATTGGTGAGCAGGTCGAGACACGTTAGACGCGTGATCTGGCCGACGCACACATTTAAGCGTTGTATATGTGTGGAAATATCGCCGATGTTACTATTGCCCCGTGTTACTTTTGTCCCCGGTCTACCCTACCTATACTAACATGTTATCTACTCTTAATATTTCATCATGGTGGTATTTCTTTTACATTAAAATTTAAAAATTATTTTGCATAATTCTCAAATCAACACGTGCCTGCGAGGCTGCGAATCGTGTCGGTCGGCAACAAAATAAGTTCCATCCAATTCCGAGAGGTTCGATTGCATCAGAGCGCTGCGGCGACGCGTCGACAATCCGTTCATTACGCGGTGATGAGAGTGGCTGGCCGTGTCACCAAGCGGAAAGGAAAGTCGGTCGCACTTAGTTTTCCAATCTAAACAATAGAAATTCAACGGGTGCGCGGCCCGCGGGACGACGATCTATCTCTATGTAAATTATGCTGCAAATAACATCGACTTGCGTTCATCAGCACTCGGCAGTGGGCAGAATGGACCGGCCGACACGTGGCAGCACTCGCAGACGACGATCTGGCGAGACATTTTTTTTATTTACAGTCAATCAAAGGTTGAGTAGCCAGATAGGGAATGTACCGGTTTTAACTAGCGTCTATTTAGATTCGACGAATTGTTGCTCAAGGTCATGAATTTATTGTACAGTAGGTATCTCATTTTTTCAATGACTAATATTGGTAGGTAATATAGAGGATGTCAAGATCTCTCTACCTATTACTAAATAGAGGAAATCTTGATTTAAATTCGGCTCATATAAATGTATGAAAAACTACTTACCATGCTGTCGAAATACAGGAAACTTCGCAGTTGCGTATAATAGTGCGCAGAAAAATATTATTAGCCTCGCATGTTGTTTCCATCGCTGCTGGGTGTGGATTATTCTTTCCCATTACTTGCCGGACCCTTGCATCATCATAGTTTTGTTGGAGTAAGGTAAGGCGGAGAAACAATTCGCAGAGCATAATAGGTAGTCTGGTTATTGTGATGGGTGTATGTCTTTCTGTATTGAACCAATAATGGTAGTTCTTGGTCCTGATATGGTTTGAATGCTTTTTGAAATTAAGAAAATGTTTTTATTTGCAAAACAAATGTATTTATGACTGTGTGTGTATTTTAAAGGTGTTCTGTGTTAAATTATACTCATATAAAAGGTAGATGATAGGTATACTTTTTAAAGTCTCCATGTAGCTAAAAATCTTTACTATCGTGTCATAACTGTCTCTGTACTTCAGGGCACTGATCCTTTATATACTACTAGAAATGAAAAATGAAAAATGGAAAATATAGAACACTAATTTGAAAATTTTATACGGATAAAAAGGTAAGCGGTTCTCATTAACCTGAAAACATTACAAAATTGCTTACGTAGATGTTCGAGTAATCTAGAGTCAGTCAATAATTGTTTTTAATTTAAAAAAAATATGCTACTTTCATAACGGATATCGGAACAAATTTACGAAATAATATTTTTGTAACTTTCTAAAAAGTCTCTTATTTGTCGATATAAGTATTTCATGATGTGTAATTTATGTAGTGTAGGCGTATAATAATGTGTAAAGTGTGGGGTTGTTATAAATTCGCAACGCTATCTTGATCATTCGCCAGCGGTCCCTGAAAAATGCAAAAGATTATTTATTATTAAAACTAAACAAAATAATCTAGTAATATAGCAGTAATATTACCTATGTGATAGTCTGGCTGTCTTTTGGTTTTGCAAGTTATAATTTTCAGGATGGGCCTGGGTTTTTTTTTGTGAGTGCGACAAAACCGTACTATTTGGAATTCGTTTTTTTTTTCTATTATGAACTAACAGTAACATTTTTATTTGTTTAATTTTACAAAGGTTTCTTGACTAACAATAAAAGTGAAGCGTTAGCAAGCTTGGCAATATCTTTTATGACCTACACAGCGATTAAATATTATGCAAGTGGTTGTTTTAGTCGAATGGACAATGTCCAAATGTCCTGCGGCAGCGTACACAGATTATTCAAAACAGATGCGGTACATAACTGCTATCTATTGCGGATGTTTCCAATACAAATCAACTAGTGGTACCGCAGTGTGAGGAGATGCAAGTTTTAGAAACTGCTAATTTAATGGAACACATTATAACAATACTATAAAAAACCTGTCTTTTACTTATTTATAAGTCCCAAAAAGCTCAAAGAAAAATAAAAAGAATACCTAAAGTAAAATAAAGGCCCGAGTACCTCCCTCGGTAGGATATTGGCTGGTAAAATAAAAACATGTAGAGCTAATAAATTTAAATGGATAGTTTTGAAAAATATGTTTTGTCAATTATTCAAACTATTGTTAACCTATAATAATCCAATGTGCTAAACTGTTCGACAGCTGATAGAGCACACGAGTAGTAGAGTGGCGCAGTCCGCTCGCTCGTGCTAAATCTTGTAAAGCATTACACCCCAGTTATCAAACAGCCGCAGCCATGTTAATGCCCACGTTAGGGCTCGACTCGGTGCGTTTATTGCAAAGCGGATCTACTACACTTGCTCGTGCATTTTGGTTACTCGACCGTTGATATTCAGTTTATTTTAGATCATTTTTTATAAATCATAACGATATGACGAGAAAGTTAAATTAACTCATAATTTCAATATATTTTCTTTAAAAGCTTTATATTCTTCATCCGAATTAGGAGACGCAGACGCAGAAAATTATTTTCTGATATTTTGAATATTTAGTAGTTTGAAACAGGAATTAAATGAAGTCTATTATTGTAATTCGCTACCCTAGAAATTTCCTAAAATAAGTAATTTAGCAAGCAGACTGGCGTGGGGTGAGCATAGCGTAGTGGGACGTAACTTTTGGTCGCCATACATACATTTTGCAAATTATAAAGTATTTACAACCCCACTAGTCCCGAAGCGACATGCGATTGCCATTAGTATAATGTCAATCCGTGGACAGGCAGGGGTACGAGTACGGCTGTTGATACCTCGTTCGACACATTGCTAGGGCTGCTACAATTACAATACAAATACTCAAGCTATCCAAGTCCGGTGAAGCTTGATACGTCGTACTTTTTCGATTCAAGCATAAAAAAAAAAAAAAAACACAAATAAAAAAAATATATAAAATACAAATTTACTTTATTGACACCTAAGAAAATATTACAGAAACTCATATAAATGGTATTATTATTAAGTAAATAGTATGTTTTTCAAAATTTATAAAAATATGATATAAATGTTAACCTCTTAATCATAACTGGAACTCGAGAGAATGCCGTTGAGATTGAATTTTCGTAAGAAGTTAATGTGCTTACTAAAAGTAAAACCAATAGTTAAAACAAGCAATAAAAAAATGCATAAAAAAATTTAGTTTCATCTGTCGTCATTGTAATCTGATAGTTCCAAAAAAGCTTTCAGTTAAAGCTGTGCACAGCCCTAGAGCTGGTTAAGGCTGACATTAGTCAGGTACTTACTAACTGATGTGTATTTTAAGCGTAATAAGAGGCTTGATGTAAACTGCACATCTGGGCCTTAAACGATTGAAAACACTAATTAATGACTGCCTGCCAGACTGTAAGCGCATTGGCTAGTAAAATACGAAGTACTTTATTTAAGTGAACATGGACATGTGAAAGGCCTCACCATTAAAGTTTATTTTAGAGTTTTTCAATTGGTCAATTTTGCCTGTCGCACTATTTAGGTTTCTATTGATTATTGCATCAAAAGGCGCATTGAAACCAATGTTAAAATAAATGTAAAAGCCGATGGTAAAAGCTTTGGAATTAAATATTGCGTATTATAAGACTGTGGTACTACGTAACACCACTCAAAAAAGTTAAATACTATAAATGTCAGAAGATATATTATTAATATAAAATTTATAAAATTTAATTGTACTGTCCGGGATAAATAAAATATTACACCTTATTTTATTTGAAATAAAGATTAAAAAATTATCTTGAGGGGTCATGTCATGTGTAAACTATTTGGGTCAAGTAACTGGATTTTGAACTCTACTTTAGATCCATTAAACCTATAAACCTACCACCCCACCTACCTACCTACCTATTCGACCTATAAATAAAAAAAACTTAACGAAAAATAATTACTTTCAGGTTATTTGCTCTCCTAGTATCTCCTTACCTTAACATGACATTCATGAAAAACACATTAACCTAAAAGGCAAAAGCAGCATAAACGTTTTACAAGAGTCTGGAGTGAAGAGCATTTTCTAGGGACCTTTCTTCAATTTATTTAATAAATGTATGACTTCGCAGAACAGCAATCAAATTTGGTTATCTCAGGCACTTACCTCTGGTAGTTAAATTCATCCGTCCCTCTTCAAAATCAACTAATCAGGGTTGATTTGGTTGCTGGCTTATTAGCTCCGGTATGCGGTAATTAACCTGAAATGCAGAGTAGTCATTGAAGTACCATGAATTATAGGCTGTGTGTGTACTTGTGGTTTGGGTGGTTTGCGTTACTGGAGGGCTCGTGTCGAGCTTACGCCGGCACTTCGTTACAGGTACTACTAGGCGAGCATACGACGTGGGAGCTCTAGTTACTCGCACGAAATGTGACTACACTGTGCTATTGCGGATTGCTTCCAATTGGACAGGTAAGTAAATCGATCTAGCTGTTATGCAAGTAGTGTAGGTACATCTTTCTAAATCGATATTTTACAATTCGACGACTATGACTAGACAAAAATTAAATAATCCTAAAACGTAAAAAGAAAATCTTTTAAAAAATCTACAAATCAGTTTAAATGAGGGATATTTCTGTTGTTCATAATTCATATTTTAAGCAGATGGGAGTGATTGATTTACGTCATGACAGAGACTTCAAACATACCTACGCGATTTAAATCCTGCTACGACGTAGCAGCCTAGTTGTTTTGCTACGTTGGCAGGTTAAACTAAGAGAGTGGATTACCAGCTTATACATATACCTGTAATTTACTGGTTGTTTATCCGTAACATTCCTACTTGTAGTACTTATGAAACTGAACAAATTTCCCTGAGGAACATAGCTGGAAATCTCAAAATTTCATACAAAGTAGCCGATCACGTGACTAAAGTTAATTGAAAAATTGAAATTTAATTTTGATATTTCGACCTATGTTCCTTAGAGCAACAGTTTCATGAGTACTACAACTGTATTGCGGATATATGACGATTTCTTATACATTTAAAACAATTGGTAACAAAAAGTAGCAAAAACTTGCTACGGCGTAACAGCGTAGCTCTTGCTGCTACGTTTTGGCTATATACGGCAAGTGAGTGGTTTACTAATATAACTTAATTTATTTTACTTAACCTCGAAACCCACACGATAAGCAAGCAATTTCAGTACCTACTTAGTATATTTTAGCTACATGAGATAAGTCTAGATAGTCCTATTTGAACTAACTATACCTAGTAAAAAGCAACATAAATCCTGCGTTTGCGTAGGTACATGCATTGCAAGTTTATCTATATCGACTTTTTTCATTACAGCTGCATCTATTTTAAAAACTAAAATGAGATTAAGATTAACCCTTGTTTCACCACTTTATGAATAAAACGATTTTATATGTTTTAAATAACATGTAAACGTGAACTCAGATTAAACAGTCACTAGACGTAACGCTACTGTGCTACTGGTGAAGCTTCAACACACACAGCTTGTAGTTGTATGCTGCTGTTTCCGGCATAGTTTGAATGTAACAGAGTTTTGTTTTCTCTTGTTACCCTCTGTTAGACTAACTGAATTTGGCCAGTGATTCGCTGAGTTTAAACAGTGGTAGTTGGTAGGTAAGCGAGTCATAGATAGTTTACTTAAAACTCAAGAGAATTTAATTCTGTATTTTATTTTGTTCAAAAAAATCCAAATTACGGTGACGTTTGACTTTATGTGAATAAATGATATTTATATTTATAGTTTAAGTGTTCGAGCAGGCGGAAAATCTTGTGATGCACGAGGGTTTAAGTACGTTACTGATTTCCAACAAATAACTGAAGCAATTGAACTAACAGAGGAGATTGCATTGGTTTAGGAAGTCCACTATTGACAATTACAGCTTTAAGTGAACACGATCTTATTTTATTTTATGGAATGTAATAAAATATACATAAGAAGTATATTCATGTATTAGAAAGAAAACTGTTTTATTTACTTTCTTTGTAGATAACTTAACACCATAATTGTTAAATAATATACCTACTATACTACGTATTTGTATCTGTTTTTGTGTTTCTGTTTGTGTGCAATAAAGAATATTTTAATTTCATTTTCATTTACTACATACATATTCAGGAAAAGTCTCCTTGATGTCTCAATAACACGTCGATATAGGTTGTCATTCATCGAACAAAAGGAAATTATAAGACTAGGGAAATTACACACTCTTGCTCGCACTTAAGACATATTTGTCAGCCAGGTCGTAATGACAGCCATTGTTATAATAATGCCTTGAAATGCTTTTAATATTGTTTGAAAGGTAACATGATGACTACAATGCTTGGAGTCCTTGCTCGTGCTATGATGAGGTACTGACATCTGCTACCTCATAAATAATTTTTATTTAACCGAGGAATAAAAGGAGGATGTGCTCAATAAATTCGATCGTATTTATAAAATTAAATATATTTAGATTACGTATATCTTCTTCGTCTTCTGGTCATAACTATTTGATAACAGATTTTCATAATTCCTTTTTGATAAATGTAAATATAGCAGATATAAATGGACACGTGACAGTATTTTTTTAACGTAAGTACATATCGTATTTAACCTTTTTAAATAAAGATTATTTCATAGAAATAGCATCAGGGTTGCTTTATTGATAAACAAATTCAATGTAACTATACGAGTACGTACGCGATACGGAGTTCAAAATCCATTTAACCCTAGGAAAACAATAAATAAAATAAA
Organism: Teleiodes luculella; assembly: GCA_948473455.1. Taxonomy (NCBI): domain Eukaryota; kingdom Metazoa; phylum Arthropoda; class Insecta; order Lepidoptera; family Gelechiidae; genus Teleiodes; species Teleiodes luculella. The sequence continues at coordinate 6,390,443 of OX419592.1, read as the reverse complement.
ATCGAGTGGAAAAAAAAGAAAAGATTTCTGGTTTGGGTAGGCACCGGGGCTGTGACCGGGGGTCTGCCTCTGAATTAATTTTGTATATATCTGCTAATAACGATTACTGAAATATATTATGTGATGGGACAAAAATAGACAAAGTTAAAAGTTCACTTATATCTAAAAGATAATAATATGGTTTACAATTAAAGGTAAAATAATTGAAAATATAATAGCTGAAAAATTACACTTTGTAACATATTATCTTTTACACGGCTCAATTTTCTTGCTAAGAGGCAATCAATCACTATTTTTGTTTACTTTAAGTATTTCTGTTTGTTCGTTAACAGCTCATATATTAGCGCCCCACCGAGGGGCTCGAGAGGGTATTTCAGTATTATTCTTTAATAACAATGAAAGCTCTGAATCGACTTTGATAATTCATACATACCTACATAACATTGTTACTATAACCTATATGACACAGTTATATACCAGCTATGTATGCGTATATAGCGTGTTACGAATTCAGTCCAACCACTTCAAAAATTGAATTAAAATAAACCCAACTGTTGCAGCTGAGCGGAATACGTGTTGTTGCAATTAATCAGCTAGTTCGTTTGCAATCGCGGAGGTGCACAAAGGTGGTCGTAAGTGAATTAACGGAGCTGACCCATGCGTCCCCCGGTGGGCATGGGGGCATAGCCCACAGACAAGTTCATAATTGGGGATTTCTACATCCAAGTATCATCTCAGAAACATCATCTTACGACTTTGTTCTTCTTGTCACAAAAAATAAAACACATGTTGAATGCGTGTCTAAAATATCTTTTATGAGATTTTTTCATTTAGGATTTTAAAATACGCTTTTAGTGTTTTTACCTTTTGTGTGGTAAGACCCTGTAATCTTACTTACAACCGGCTTACGGGGCCGCCGCGCCGCGCCGTCACAATAGATTACAAATTTTTAAAGAGAAATGACTTAAAATTTAAGAGGCGATCACCTTTGGAAACGAAAGTTTTACACCATATCGTATCGTTCTCACCTTATCTAACATACCAATTAATAAATTATTTATTTACTAGTCCATTCGTTTTCCGCCTGCCCCCAAACTTGCCCGTCTTTTAATAACCGTCATAGTCCATTTCTTTCCGGCTTCGTTTTTACAGATTTATTATATCCTGTAAAATAGGTATATTTAAAATGGCTTGTAATTTTTATACATGTGTTTCTCATTCGGCTTTCGCGCCGGCTAGTTACATCAATTTAGGAGGATCGACGCGCGCCTTTATGATTTAATACTATTCACCAAGATTTGCATGACACAGGCCGCATAAATGCGCTTGTTACCTGCACGGGTTTTTAGGCCAGTAAAATTAGCTTACCCTGGACAAAACTCATAAACTCGCTTTTTTTAATTCTTTGTTGGCTTTTGTTATTAAGTATCAAATACTAATTAGATATATGAAGCAAAAAATCCGCAGTGGTTACCGTTTGTTATAAAAAAAATGAGATTTCGTACAGTACCTAACTTTTTCCTAAAAGTAAAATAGGTAACCAAGTACTTTGTTAGTATAATTTTTAGGGGTGTTCGAATGTTATCACCCAATATCAAAATTAAGCAGAAATCATTTTCACATCCATGTTTTTTTTTTCAGTATCCATCTGATCTCAATATCTGAATAAGCCAAAACAATAACTATGGTGCTTGCATCTAGTTAAGCTATATTGCGTCTTTTTATACATTTGAGACAAAAATTAAGCATCAGTCTTTAACGTTTTTAAAATTATGTTTTTCTCAGTAGTTGAAAAATAAAACTGTATTTTTTTGTTTTAATAATAGGTTTTCGTGTACTAGAATCATGTTTTCATCATAATTAAGCATATAAATATCACGATTAAAAATTTGAAATTATAATTAATAGCTCGCGCGAGCAAGTAGTGAAGCGGGATGCATGCGGTGGGTGCGGGGTGCGGTGGGGAGGGCGCAGCGCTGCCGCCAGCGGCGAACGCGACATGTCTTAACGAGTTTATTTCAATTGCGCGCTTTGTACCGTTTGCATCTAACTGTTGGCAACTAATAAATTAATACGGCTGCAATCAAATGTTTCGGCGTTTATTTAATGTAAATAAGCGGCAACACCAGGCTATCATAAAAACGAAATATTGGCGGCTACTTTAGGGTAGCTAATATATTAAGTACGACTATTGAAATTATAGGTGAGGTACTATAAATAATTACTTGGCGACTAATATAATTACTTGGCGACTAATATTATTGGTGAGGTAATATAAATAGTATTCTGTCAACTGTTAGCTTTGGCATATAATAAAGCAAATTCTGGGTCTTAGTAAAGGGCAGCTATAAAATTAAAACGGATATTATTTATAATTATAAAAGGTCTCTTTTAAAATGTTTCAAATTATAATTTAAATAAAAATGGCGAACGGCGCGAGCGGCGACTGTTGAGGTTGGGTAGAAGCGGGGTACATACGTGCGGGAGAGGGGGGACAGAGCGGGCTATTAGCCAATTTGATTTATTTATTTTTGATTTATATATTTTTTAACTAAAATTTAATTATTATTTTTTATAAAAAAAAAATTATATTTTGACTTTGACTTTGACGATGACGACTCTGAGGTCAAAATTGGAAAAAATGGCCGCCATTTTAAACTTTTTGGTTTTTGAACAGATCGCTCTCAAATCGATATCTAGGGTCCTCAGTGGTGTCCAGTTGTAACACCGTTTTTTTTGTCATTTGATAAAAATAATACATCGTAGAAAATACTAGCTATTTTTCCAAATTAATTGGCGTTGATAATTTTTTTTAACTCATTTTATTCTCGACTTCTTCCAAAAGAGGAAGTATCCAAAGCCATAAATCTAAAATTTTTTTTTAAGCACTGGAGTCAAGTTTCGGAACGTTTCTAATAGTCGAAATGACAGTTAGTGTTTTCATATAAATATGTTCAATAATATTAATCTTGGAAATACAGGTTATTTACCATTATCCAAATGGATTATTATTCCTTTTGTTTTTCCTTAATTTGTTTAAAATAAAATTAAAAATAATTGATTTCCTCAAAAAGAATTCTGGATTGATTGTTTTGGTGTTGTGTTTCGGAACGCGCGGTCTGTCAAAGTGATTCGAGGAATGACTCGTTCATTTTCTTCTTTGGGTCGTGTCCGCAAAGGACAATGTAAAATCTGATCAAGTGAATTATAATAAAATTCCGGTATGTGAAGGAGGTCTATCCAGTGACCCCTTTCCTGTCCGAACTAGTAAAGTAAAAATTGATTGAAACACCGATATGGCGCGGACATCTTGAGGTGGCTGTCGTCCGGGCTCTGTTCCCAACATGGTTTCTTAACATTGAAAACCCCGTAATGGGTAAGTGCTTTGAAATATTATGCTAATTCAAAACTAAAGATTTCTGTTAGACGTTCATCACTGTAACAAGTTTTCTCTTTGTTGCAGGGTTTTCTTGATATGCAGGGTTGTTATGCAGGGTTTCCCTATGCAAGTTTTCTTATTATGCAGTTGTTATGCTGGGTTTTTATATAGGGATTTAGTTTTGCCCCACCCACATTTAGGTTTCTGGTATTATGTACCTACCTAATATTCTTTAAAAGGTTTTCTTTAAAACCACGTTTTTAATGCCAGGTTGCTATTACTGTGTACCTTTCATTTCAATACCATGTAGGTAATTGATAAAACTAATTTTTCTTAAACTATCCAATAGTTCTTACTTTGGATTTTCTTTTATTCATGTAATCACCTGTGTTCAGATTTACCTTCGGAAGATGGTTGCAGAATTCCATATTATTCATAAGATTTAATTTAATGTTAGATTTCCTTTGAAACATGTCTGCCTTTATATAATGATAACCTTATATTAACATGTTTCTTTAAAACCTTAAGGTACTCGTGGTGAGTTTGGTAACCTATATTACTTTTTATCCAACGGCTGGACATTTAACTCCATAACAGTGAAACGTAATTAATAATTTTAAGTATGTAAACTTGTTTGTTGATACTGTTATACGAATAGTTCTCTGTGAAGACAGCGGTGATATTTTATGTATCCTTTTATTTCACCAGATATTCATAAACCTTTTTAATAGTGGTCATGTTACATTAAATATGTTTTAAAAGGTTTCCTGGAATTTATTTTGTTGCACACAGTACAGTCTTGATCCATTTTATGATATAAACCACTGGCGCCCTGATTCTGACAGAACAATTTAGTTCCGATTCTGGCAGATTATAAGTTTTACCTGAAGATATTTTTCTTACCTCAAGATATTTTTTTTTTTTCCTAATAATTTTCTTTTGTGGTTTACATTATAAAAGGCAGGTCCAAGGCCACCACCCACTCCCTGAGTTAATTAACACAAAAATAAAAATACTGCTCTCTATAAAAGAAAAAGATTTTTCTTAGCTAGCCAATTTAAACCCTTTCAGTGTCGTTCCCAACGTGTGGCCCTGTAAGATAAGTGCTGTGTGGAATGAAAATTAAATTTAAATATTTTCTTTTCTTTCAAAAAATTAAACATACTATACTGTTTTTAGTACTTAAGTGTTTCTTTTAAGTATTAAGGTTTCTATATTGAACATTTTGGTGCTGTATTTTACAGCTATATTGTAAGTAAATAATACTCACTATACTGTATATTTTTACAATGGATACTTTAAATTGTAATGTTAATTTTCTTTTGAAAGTGAGATCATTCACAGGAAAGGTAAAGAACATGTCTTACCTAATACTTTTTCAAAATTAAAATTATATCTGTTGAATTTGATCCTTATGTTATAACTGACCTATGGTATATTAATTTTTTTTTACGGGATGTGCTATTAATGCAAAGAAGTTTCATAATAAAGGGAAAACTTTATAGACTTTGTAAAAATAAATACAATATCACTTCTCAAGCTTTGGGAAGCGATTTCTTGTAATATTCTTGGCCCGTTTCTTCCATACTATTCTAGGAACTAATATCTGTTAGTAGTCTCAGACTATTTCAGTATATAATAACTGTAAATATTATAATTTAAGAAAAAGACCTTTAGAGTTAAGTGAAGGTCAAATAATTTACAAAAGGTGTTTTCCCTTATCTTGTGCTCCAAAACACTTTTCAGCAAAGTTAGCTCCCAAGTTTGAAAAGTGTGTTGTGGACAAGAAATTAAGTAAGTTGGTTTACTCTCTCAAAAGTTTGGAGGGTAAGTCCCTTGGTACGTTCCATATCAAAGATTTGATCATCCGCGGTCATAACGAAGGTGGTTGAAACATAGTAGGTGTATATAAGTGTGTTAAGTTAGATAAATACTCTCCTCGGATGGTATTTACAATATATAATTTAAGTTTTTCTATCTAAGCGTAATGGACTTTGACTTTTAACGTGACAAACAAAGACGATAAGTATGCATACAGACTAAAACAAGACTATGGACTATTTTACTTGTTAAGGACAAACTTTTGTCGTTTTATGTTAAGGTTGTCTTTCATTTTCTTTTGGTATTAGTTTAAGTACATATTGTGTTTTTCTCAAACTTGAATTTGAAAACACTTTGTCAATTTTATATTTAAGTTAGTATATTTTGAGTCATTTTGCACCCCTAGTGGTGATGACTTCATGTATTCTCTTTTGAAAGTTCTTCAACTCTGGTGAGTTCAGAACCTGATATTTCTTTGACAGGAGTTACCTTCTGGTATAAGCAGCTCAAAGTAGCAAGCTTTATATTATTTTAAGTCATTTATCAACCATAGTGATGGTGACTACAATATTTTCTTTTGAAAGTTCTTCAACTCTTATGAGTTCAGAATGTGATGTTTTTTTTTTGACAGAAGTTTTCTTCTGGTATACTTAGCTCATAGTAGCAAGTCTTTTTAGCTCATAGTAGCACGTCTTTTTAGCTCATAGTAGCAAGTCTTTTTAGCTCATAGTAGCAAACCTCCTTATAAGGAAGGGAAGTTCCTTAACTCTTTTGAGTTTGGAATGTGTTTTCTTTTTGACAGAAACTGTTTTTCTGGTCAATACTGCATACAGTTGTAGTTCTATTTTCAGGAAAATAACATTCTTTATTTTTCGTTTTCCTTTAAAAATTTGCTCGTTGGTAGTGAATTTCTTTTAGCTTTTGAACTCTGGTTTTTCAAAACCATGTTCGGTGGTTTTGTTTCCAGTTAGCTTTTCGTTACTACCTCATGTAGATCGGTAGCGAAAAATTTTATTTGAAAATTAAAATTTTCAAATAAAATTTTTCATTCCCAACTAAAGATGAACTGTAACACCGTTTTTTTTGTCATTTGATAAAAATAATACATCGTAGAAAATACTAGCTATTTTTCCAAATTAATTGGCGTTGATAATTTTTTTTAACTCATTTTATTCTCGACTTCTTCCAAAAGAGGAAGTATCCAAAGCCATAAATCTAAAATTTTTTTTTAAGCACTGGAGTCAAGTTTCGGAACGTTTCTAATAGTCGAAATGACAGTTAGTGTTTTCATATAAATATGTTCAATAATATTAATCTTGGAAATACAGGTTATTTACCATTATCCAAATGGATTATTATTCCTTTTGTTTTTCCTTAATTTGTTTAAAATAAAATTAAAAATAATTGATTTCCTCAAAAAGAATTCTGGATTGATTGTTTTGGTGTTGTGTTTCGGAACGCGCGGTCTGTCAAAGTGATTCGAGGAATGACTCGTTCATTTTCTTCTTTGGGTCGTGTCCGCAAAGGACAATGTAAAATCTGATCAAGTGAATTATAATAAAATTCCGGTATGTGAAGGAGGTCTATCCAGTGACCCCTTTCCTGTCCGAACTAGTAAAGTAAAAATTGATTGAAACACCGATATGGCGCGGACATCTTGAGGTGGCTGTCGTCCGGGCTCTGTTCCCAACATGGTTTCTTAACATTGAAAACCCCGTAATGGGTAAGTGCTTTGAAATATTATGCTAATTCAAAACTAAAGATTTCTGTTAGACGTTCATCACTGTAACAAGTTTTCTCTTTGTTGCAGGGTTTTCTTGATATGCAGGGTTGTTATGCAGGGTTTCCCTATGCAAGTTTTCTTATTATGCAGTTGTTATGCTGGGTTTTTATATAGGGATTTAGTTTTGCCCCACCCACATTTAGGTTTCTGGTATTATATACCTACCTAATATTCTTTAAAAGGTTTTCTTTAAAACCACGTTTTTAATGCCAGGTTGCTATTACTGTGTACCTTTCATTTCAATACCATGTAGGTAATTGATAAAACTAATTTTTCTTAAACTATCCAATAGTTCTTACTTTGGATTTTCTTTTATTCATGTAATCACCTGTGTTCAGATTTACCTTCGGAAGATGGTTGCAGAATTCCATATTATTCATAAGATTTAATTTAATGTTAGATTTCCTTTGAAACATGTCTGCCTTTATATAATGATAACCTTATATTAACATGTTTCTTTAAAACCTTAAGGTACTCGTGGTGAGTTTGGTAACCTATATTACTTTTTATCCAACGGCTGGACATTTAACTCCATAACAGTGAAACGTAATTAATAATTTTAAGTATGTAAACTTGTTTGTTGATACTGTTATACGAATAGTTCTCTGTGAAGACAGCGGTGATATTTTATGTATCCTTTTATTTCACCAGATATTCATAAACCTTTTTAATAGTGGTCATGTTACATTAAATATGTTTTAAAAGGTTTCCTGGAATTTATTTTGTTGCACACAGTACAGTCTTGATCCATTTTATGATATAAACCACTGGCGCCCTGATTCTGACAGAACAATTTAGTTCCGATTCTGGCAGATTATAAGTTTTACCTGAAGATATTTTTCTTACCTCAAGATATTTTTTTTTTTTCCTAATAATTTTCTTTTGTGGTTTACATTATAAAAGGCAGGTCCAAGGCCACCACCCACTCCCTGAGTTAATTAACACAAAAATAAAAATACTGCTCTCTATAAAAGAAAAAGATTTTTCTTAGCTAGCCAATTTAAACCCTTTCACAGTGACGAATCTGAGGTCAAAATTGAAAAAAATGGCCGCCATTTTAAACTTTTATGTTTCTGAACGGATTGCTCTCAAAATCGATATCTAGGGTCTCCAGTGGTGGCCAATGACGACTCTGAGGTCAAAATTGGAAAAAATAGCCGCCATTTTTAACTTTTTTGTTTCTGAACGGATTGCTCTCAAAATCGATATTTATGGTCCCCAGTGGTGTCCGATGACGAATCTGAGATCAAAATTGGAAAAAATGGCCGCCATTTCGATTTTTTTTGTTTCTGAACGGATTGCTGAGAAAATAAAAAAATAAAAATAATAAAAAAATAATAATAATAATAATAATAATAAAAAATTGTGAAATCAGGTAGAAAGTAAAAGTCTGTTACAGTACATAAAAACTAGAGGGTATGACAGATAACAAATATTATTTCTATGGTTCGATTGTTCCAGGCGAGGCCCCAGATATTGATTTTGGAAGTAATTGGACCAGAAACTAAGAAAGTTCAAAATAGCGGCCATTTTTTCCAATTCTGATATCAGAGTCGTCATCGGAGTCCACTGAGAACCCCAGATATCTGTTTCGAAAGCAATCAGACCAGAAACTAAAAAGTTCAAAATGGCAGCCATTTTCTGCAATTCTGATGTCAGATTCGTCATTGGAGTCCACTGGGGACCCTAGATATCGATTTTGGAAGCAATCGGACCAGAAACAAAAAAGTTCAAAATGGCAGCCATTTTTTTGCAATTCTGATGTCAGATTCGTCATTAAGGTCTACTGGGGACCCAGATATCGATTTTGGAAGCAATCGGACGAGAAACAAAAAAATTCAAAATGGTGGTAATTTTTTGCAATTCTCATGTCAGAATCGTCATCGAAGTCCACTGGGGACCCCAGATATCGATTTTGGAAGCATTCGGACCAGAAACCAAAAAGTTCAACATGGCGGCCATTTGTTCCATATCTGACCTCAGATTCGTCATTGGACACCACTGGGGACCCTAGATATCGATTTTGAGAGCAATCCGTTCAGAAACAAAAAGTTCAAAATGGCGGCCATTTTTTCCAATTTTGACCTCAGAGTCGTCATTGGACACCACTGGGGACCCTAGATATCGATTTTGAGAGCAATCCGTTCAGAAACATAAAAGTTCAAAATGGCGGCCATTTTTTCCAATTTTGACCTCAGAGTCGTCATTGGACACCACTGGGGGAATTTCTGCCGGCAGAATTTGCGCGACAGAATTTCTGCCGCTCACGACTCACAAAATTACGCTCGTGTGGCCTCACCCTTACTCTGTCCTTCGAGCCATTTATCCATGTTTACTACTATCAAGACTACCAACTTGGCTACGGGACCGATGACGAAAAAAAGGCTATATAAAATTATATTTGCATCCTATTTTAACTTTAAATAACGGCCTTAAAGTGTCGCCAAAATTACTTTTTTTGCCCTTAATTATATTTAACTACACACCCCATTTATTTTAAATAGAGGCCCTGTAGTGAAATTTTCGAATGCCTATTTGTCTTTTTTTATCTGCCATTATGTTGCTGCTTCAAAATAAATTTAGTTTCCAAAACAAAATACTCGACGCCAGTTTCAATTTAAATACTACCTTCCAATCAATTTATTTAGTAGCCACTTCATGCTTAAAATGTTACCTCACATTAGCCGCCAACCCATTATTTTTAGCACCCATTTTTATTTTTTTTGTATGCCTGATTTCGATTACTTTGTCGCCGGGTTAAATACATGCCTTATTATTTTACCTTTCTATATTCTTAGGATGCACACAGAACAAAACATTTTCATTTTGACTACCCTGTACATAATACATAAGGACCCGAATGCTAAACAATAATTTTCTCTTTACGATTAGTAAAGAGCCATAAGTACTTATTTGGAAAACAAAGATTAGACCTTGGGAATTTGGTGAAACTGCGGCGCGCGCGCGTCTCGCGACTCGCGAAGTACGTTCGGTCGAGGGGAATTGGGACACAAAGAAATTACAACCTTATTATGCATGAGATAACGTTCATATTGAAACGTTACCAAGAAAAAATATTAATTAATGAATAATTGCTGACATTATTTGCTTAATTTGTTTCTTATAGTACTAGTTAAATTTATACGTCATAAATTAACAACTTTTGGAGTAGTTATATATTTTGGTTCTCTAAAAACTGCAAATATTCGGAACTGTTGAATTCTGCAAAGAGAATCTGCTTAATTTTCAACAGTTTATTAGCACACACAATAAACTATTCAGAATAAACTGTTAAAATATAGTTATCTATAATCTCTGGTCAGATAAGCCAAAAAATCTGTAACTTACTGAAGATCCTTTATAAATGATAATTCTGAATGATTAATTAGATTAATTTTAATTTCTTTAACTGGAATGCAAGCATTATATTATAATAGAGGCACTTTTACAAAGTTAGTTATTATGCTGTTTCACTGAAATCAAAATAAGTAGAAAATTTAATTTTTCATTTTTTTTGTACATACGCGGGAATTTAATTTGCTTAATTTGGTATATTTTAACTATAACTAACTGTATTTTATGCCATAAAGAAAGAAGTTTACAGTTATCGAATTATTTCCATTTTTAGCTAATTTTACTGGCCTATTTGGCGTATAGTCACCTAGATAAATTAATTTCCTACGTGTTGACAAACATTGGAGTTTGCGAATGATTGTCAACGCAACTCATGAATGATGATGCTGGGTTTATTTGATGCAATAATTATTTGCAGTGGTATATTCCGTATTTATTTTTAATTGTTTGCCTTCTGAACCCATGGAAATAGAAAAGATCAAGACCCTCGTCACTACTACCAAAAAATTATCATAATAAATTAAGAATTGTTTTGAAATAATCGGACCAAGAATATTTTATGCAACTATTGCATTAGCCTCGCGGCACTTAATTTATTCTGATTTACGATGAATACCATGAATTACGTAATTCTATAGTTACAAATTCTATGAAAACTATCTTACAGAATCGATAACCGCAAACGCACCAAATATAAGGTACGAGTATGTTCTCTTTTCATTCAGGGAAGTAAAAATAAGAAAAGATTTTGGACTTGCTCCAAACATTGCGAGCGATACTATCAGCCAGTTTTCTATAAACGTCCAAAAACTTTCAGCTTGAATGGATGCTTCTACCCTGATGTAATCTCTTACAAGAATCAAGAAAGAAGATTTTTATAATAATTTACTATCATCTAACAAACTATCGACAATCGACATGTACATCGAACTATCGATTTATATAATAATTTAATTTGATTAACAAGTTTTGAATCTACAGCTATGCTAAGTAGGCTCGAAACACAACTTTCGAACAATTATTTTGACCAGGGGATTTTGAACATGTTATTTAATTGTATTCTACTCATGATTCCCTTTTATTTGATACCCCACATGGCATGTTTTGCATTTTTTTTGGCCGCCTCGTTGGATTTCGGGTGCAAGGAATAATTTATCGAACTGTGATAATGAATTACAAAGTCTGCCAGGTCAAAACTTGCCGAAACTTAGTGTTTAATCATTTGAAATATTTTTTTTTATTATTAGAAAATAAAAAAATTACTTCAAATGATTTAAACACTAAGTTTAGAAATTTTGGTTATTTTTAGGCGTTGGTCCCATCGAGGTACTCAATGAGGTAGGTGAAGGGTGTCGGATGGGCACATTTCAGGGCGTCTGCCAAGTACTTCCGGCAGGCTGCGCAATGGCAGGCTAATTTTTTTATACATAATTAATCAATGGTTAACTGATGCCACCACTTTCATTCGGGTACTTTAAAAGGTAGGTTCCACAAAAAAAATACGTCAAAAATTTCGATGACCCGGCAGGATCGGCTCTGGCAGACCTTTTTTTTTTAGTGTTTAAGTGTCGGTTAACGATCTAGAGATAGCCTATTGGGTTACTCGATGAGGTAGGTGAAGGGTGTCAGATGGGCACATTTCAGGGCGTCTGCCAAGTACTTCCGGCAAGCTGCGCAATGGCAGACAAATTTTTATATACATACTTAATTAATCAATGGTTAACTGATGCCACCACTTTCATTCGGGTACTTTATGAGGTAGGTTCCATGAAAAAAATACGTCAAAAATTTCGATGACCCGGCAGGATCGCCTCTGGCAGACCATTTTTTTTTTAGTGTTTAAGCGTCGGTTAACGATCTAGAGATAGCCTATCGGGGTACTCGATGAGGTAGGTACTTAGGCCCCCGGCTCCCGCACTAATATGGTCGATGTTAATGGGAAAAGATCGCCTATATTTTTTAAAAGATGCGACGCTTGTGTTTTTGAGTTTCTTTGGCGAGCTCTTCCTTACAAAAGACTGCACATTTTGCTTTGCTGAACTCGCCACTAAATGTTACTTTAAACTGAAGTGATCTAAAATATCCAAAAGTTAAAATTAAATTATTTTAATTTGAGTACAAATTCGAGGATGTCATGGGTTGTAATATTATCATCCTAATAACCAAACATCCCCAAAACATGTATGGTATGCTGCATGTATCTCTGAACAATGCGATCCCAATCCGAATTAATGGACGCGTGTGTCCACGAATGACAGGTTCGGTCGCATTAATTGAGCCCTGGTTACACTACTGCAGACAGACAGACATGGCCCCCAGCGTGACGTCACACGGGCCCGTGACGTCATCTGCATAACAAAGAAACATCTGGTGGTTACCACGCAGTCAGTGTAACGGATTTAGCCCCCGGCTATTGCTGTGATTGCGTATTTGATGACAGTGTACGGTTTGATTCGAGTTTAAACTGGGCTTGTTTAACTATATAAGTGCAAATGATTTAATGATGTCACGAAGTAGGTTTAAATATTGCACATTGTTAGTTGAGTTAATACACCACCGTTAAATTTAATTGCTTGTTTATCCGCAAAATAGAGATGGTACTTATGAAACTGAACAACTTTCCTTAAGTCTCAAAACTAAAATTCAACTTATCATACAAAGCTTCCGGTCACGCGACTGAAGTTTATAAATACCTACTTTCGGGTAAACTAAGGACAGTCTGATGGTCTTGTCTTTGGTATTTCTTAGCTTTGACGTCAATTGTTTACAGAAAATCACGACGCACGAACCGCGAATAGATAAAAAAATTACAGTATTTCTCAGTTCGAATAAAAACCTTTTAGTGTAATTTAATTTTTAGTCGTCATGATTTGAAAACTAAATTAGTTTTATTGCAGCAGGCATAGATAATATAATACTAGTACCTACACAAAAAGTGAGTATAATCATAGTTGGCAACACTGAAGTGCTAGTAGCAGCAATGAGTAGCGCAGTTTCATGTAACTGTCCCAAACATCGACAGGAGTCTAGAATTCTAAACCGTAAGTCGAGTTGGAGCTAACTGGGCTTCCTTTCAACGAAATCCTATTTAATGAATTCCGATATTATAGTCCATTCATTCTAGATTTTTTTGAGGCAAAATATAATTATATATATATTTTAAAACCTGTTCTTGTTTACATATGTTTACATATTGCGTGTACATTTAAACTCACGACTTGTCCCCCCGCCTGCTTCACCCCTCCCCCCCCTCCTTAAAGAGTGTCCCATTTTACAGTTCTAAGTTTTCAGGAAAACTATACAAGATAGGACAAAATGTTGAAGGACCAAATTATGTATTACTAAATTGCTTTCAAATAAGTTCTTACAATCGTTTTGATACGGGATATGAAAAACAATAAATGTGCGAATAACAAAAATAAAAATAAATAGGGGATTTAGTGCTGCATTTTTTTTTTGCAATTTACATACAAGTAAAATTTCATTCATGTTTTGCGAATTTTGTCATATAATTTAGTTTTTTGTATGACAACCCCATTTAATAACATCAGAAATGAATTCTAGTTACCGAATTATCCGAAAATGATAACAAACTAATGTATTGTTTGCAGTCACAGGTATAACACTGTAGCAGTATTAAAACAAAGTTATAAATTTTGCTATGTTTCCCATACATTAAAATCTAGAATAAATGGATTGATACAACAGATTTTTACATAGGAATCGTATAACAATTTGTTATCATAATATAGTACCTACAACGTACCTATTTAAAACAATATTATTCTGATTAATATTAATTGTTGTAATCGTCCGCTTAAATTATATAACAACAAAGTCGAATTTAAAAGACAAAGGAATGGTCAATATACATACATCAGTAGAAGAGCAAAAATCTAGTTGGTAGGTAGGTCTTCATCATAATTTCAGAGTCGACAGACAGAGATGGTCTTTGTCCTGAAAATATTAGTAGGTACCTGTACCAAGTTGTAGGTACAAAACTATACCAAATAGTATGTATGTAGTCAGATCGTCAGAGAAATGGCCGAGACAAAAAGAAACCGAGACAGGCGACACAGACTAGTTCGAGGGGTTAATAAACATTTCCTGTCGTTAAGCATTGTAAATAAGTAATAGTGTAGGATAGGAACAATAGAGCTTCTTTTATATTTTTTAAAATATTCGTTTGATCAATTATACATAACGACTCGTTCGCCCCACGTTTTTAAAACTTAATCTGATTACAATGAGTTTTTTCTTGTTTTTCGGGCATGCCAATTGGAAGGGTGATACGGAATAAACTTCATTGTTAATTAAAAAACCGCAGTGGTCGTAATGTATTTGTAAAATTGTCATTTTCGTCACGTTTTTCTGGTATCCGGCGGAAGCTATGTCCAATATAACCCGTTCATTCGACCGGCAACGTAAAGGCGGAGGGCTGCCTCCTGTTTTTTTTTACTGTCTGCCACTAGTACTTATTATTTCTATGTTCTGTTGTGGAGAAAAATGATGCCTATGTGTGCCTATGTTATGAATGAATGCATAAATGAATGAATGAAAATATTTATTTCAGACCTGTTAATTACATTACACGTCCATATTTTTTGGTAACAAGATAACTATATTAATGAAATTTAAACTTTACATTATGCAGTACATGTAGGGATGACCAATGCCTCAATATTGGACCATCTACTCTGTCTGCGATGACCCTCAAGAGCTTGTTGGTGCTACGATAATTCGAGACCACAGGAAGGCCACTCGTTTACGCAGAATGACCTGGAAGTCATCTGTACTGTGGTCCACAAACATCCCGGATACACTGCGGCGCCAGTGTAGCCCCAACAAACCCCTGAAAGTATTATTGTATTGGACACGCACAGCATTGTAGGGTTTTTTGGCTCCACAGGCTGCACGTATAAATGTTTGTCAAAAGCTTTTGAAAAGTGTGATTTTCACATCACGTGAGCAGTGTGCAAACCTGCGTGATAGCATAGGTATTACCCCACCGACAATGCTCTGCGTGCCCTGTCAACATCTACATCGTCTGTCAAAGACCCAGTGGCCCAAGTACTTAAGTTTAGAAACTTGCTGTAAAACTGTACCATTTAGTTATATACAATGAATCATAAAAAAAATGTTGTTTATCTACACCAGCGCAAAAATAGCATCATCACCGTTTGTTATCTATCCTTAATTTTTATTTTGCCGTAGAATCAGCTTGTTTAGTACTTTTAGATTGATTGGAAAAACCTCATATAATTGCCCGATGAGTATTACTTGCCGGCGAATAATGGCTAATTCGGATGTGCTTTTGGACATCTCATAGTAAAAAGTGTGTAATATTTATACACTAATTATCTCATAAGGTAATGCAATATGACTGGAATTTTATAACCGTGATGATCATGGAAGCAGCGGCGGTCAGATACGCAGGATTTTGATAATCATAGTAATGTTCTTATGTAACAGGAACGTTGTTAAAGAAGTAGGTACTCACACTAAATGTTAAAAACCTAGTTATATAAATTTTGAACACCCGCCCTTTTTTCTCTTCTAAACGTCTGATACTATCGCCCAATGGTTGCCTGAAAGAAATCTCTTGGAGCGATAAGGCTGCCGTTTAACTTTTCCTTTTTTGTGTTGTACTACTTTTCTGTTGTATTATGTTATAAAGTATATTTTGATATGATTCTGATAAATGACTGGTACTAGTAGTGGTAGCAATGCGAAAGTATCGAAGATCTGATCGAAAGTCACTCCAATTTTACAGTAATTAACATGGACCCGGTAACGACAAATGTTACTTTTTTATATGAATAGTAAAATATATTGATATTTTCAGTAGGTAAGCATGGAGCTTTAGGTATGAAATTATTTGAACCACTACATTGCAATTTTGATGACTGTATAAGCGAACTTAATAATACGAGTATAATAATATCTTGATGTAATTTCTTGCAACAACGCGGTAACGGGGTGGCAGGTGTAGGGTAGGCTGAGCATACGCATTGCGATTCCCTTATTCATTGGACATTAGAATGGTGCAAATTCAAAGTGTTCAACTAGGCGTGTTCTTGACTGTACCTACATACTAATTGTTTTCTATGTCCTTACTTATAAACCCTACCTATACTATATTCAAGGAATAAATGGCTTTCTATTCTATTCATAATAGAAAGAAACCAAATCAAACCAGACTGAATGTCCAATGTTGATAGATAACCGTGAAAAGTTTAAAAAGTGAAATTAAGCTAAATTTTTATTTATAGATTGTGGTTTTGATTGTGTTTGTGATTATTACAAATGGAAGCGCAGTATTGTAACAATGGTGCAAATTGAGCGGACGCGCCGTCCGAGAGACAATGCTACAATCTCACCCATTTGGCACACCGACACCCGATATAATATAATATTCGCCGAACACACTGCTTCTGTTAGACGCCAATCAAAAAATGTTTTGGCAAGTGAAATTTTGCATAAAATATCATAGATTTGAAAGTAAGAAAATGAATTCGCTTTCACACTTTATTTCATTTATAGAAAATCTTCCTTCTCGTTTTTTATCCTCGTAGGGATTACCTACACCTCCCAACCAAATAAATTCAGCAGAGAGAGGTCTTGGTCCAACAGTGGACCATGGTAGGCTGTTGTAAGTGTAATTGTTACATACTTAAATTCACTGTAAATTTTTAATAATTATTAGAATATTTGTGAAATATGCTCTTTGATGTGCCGTGCTACCGAAATCTAAAACGATTTTCATTCAAATTATAAAGATAAAGATAAAGATATTACCTATTTATTCTCTGTGTACATAAATATAAAGAGTTTATTTATGAATTTAGTAGGATGCCCCTAATAAATTAAAAGGCCAGGTGAAAAAGTGGTCGCTAAAAAGAAACGCAGGTGTTTTGGCTTGGTTTCAACCAGCCGTTTTCCAATGTGCCCCTTGGAATTTTTACTTTCACGTACGTTCAAGTTCATAGGTAGTTGTATGGAGGGCTTATATTTAATAAAGTCACTTTTAAATATAAGTATAGATTGTATCATCATTTTAATCGATATGAGTAGTCTTAGAAGTGATTTTTACTCGGCGCTGCCATCGACGAAAGTTCGAACCGACTCGGATTCGAACTAAGCGCATGAGTTCATGAATTGCATGAAGGGTAAACCTCCCTCTGTAAGATTCAAGTCTAATAAAACATTACAAAGTACAAAGTAATGTTTTATGTTCCTGTAACTATTCCTACTCACGTAGATTTCTACCAGTTTTCTTGGAAAGTTGTTTAGTTATAGTAAGTGTATCATTATGTCCTTTATTCTTACTAGTTCTGTCCAATATCCACTGCTAGACGAAGATCATCAGTTACGCCTCGATTTTTTGTCTCAATAAATGCGGTGAAACAAAAATTTCAATACGTTATTTATTAGCCTGCCTTGTCTTTCCACATAGTCCTTCAATATGTTATCAGGTTAATTTTACCAAGCAAAAAGTTAAATTAATTGTTGGAAAATCTAGACGACTTAACCAGACCTGACTCTTCTTGGCAGTCTTTCATTACGTTACTTAATTAGCTTAAATAGATCATTGTACGAATAAATCTTTTATAGAAAGGAATTAACTACCTAATAATAAATAATAATTGGCTTGAGTATCCTACAAATTATCATGTTGATTAGATTCTTTTAAGACAATGATTCAGGTAATTTTATCATCATAGGTTTTTAATAACCCTTCATGAAGTTTGAAGTATAATGTAATATCACGTTCACACTACAGTAAATCGCAGCAAAATTGGTCGACATATGCATGGAGAGAGTGGAGACAGGCTTCCTAGCAGTGGGACTCAATGGCTAGATAAGATAAGATATTCATACATATATATTCATAATAATTTAAAAAAAAAACAAATAGGCAATTGTAATCAAGTAATCTTAAGGTTTCTATTGTGATGGAGTAATCAAGCACTGTTATGTAAATAAATAGTCGTAACACCTATAATAAAGCTTGTAAAAACATAAGCTGTGCATAAACAGAAAAAAAAATCATCATATTTTTTATTGTAGGGCACACAAAAGCCTATGCTCGTCATCTATTAACCAGTGTAAAAGGATGTTTTAGGACTTCCGGAGTGTCGTAAAGTAATCGTTAACATTAATTTCTGGTTCTAACGTTGTGATTGTGAAAGACAGAAAATTTACTATTTTGTGTAATAAAAAAACTTGAAAAAGCAGTATGTTATGAATTTATTCTGTTCCGACCGAAGTACTTGCCTACACCGAATTCAGAATGTCTTAGTTGACAATTCTGATTCAGTGCGGGTTGATCAACTTTACACACGATTTATAGATTTCGTCGCAGGTGATGGCAGTGCAGTACGTTGAGAAAAACATCGTAAAAGTAGTATTTTATTTTATGAATACGTAAAAATCATGGATATATCTGTGAATAGACGATATTAAAAACTTACTTTAGGAAATGGGGGATACCCTTCTCATATTGCAACAAAAAACCTAACACTGAAAATTTCGCATTGCAATCATTTTCTAATTTGTAACCTGTAAATAGATTTTTAGGCTACCAACTTAATAATAAACCGTATATTTAACTCCACTAAACTTCTTTTGGAAAAATTGCGATTCCCTTCTCAACAGCGTGGTTACAGAAGTGACGTAACATGCAGTGGATGTTTTATTCAAGGGAGGTATTGTAACGCGACTTGGATCCGGAACCGACCGCCATTTTGGCCGCGGTTCAACAAATCAGCTGGCGCTCAAGTTCATGACGCTGGCTGTATCATTGAACTCGAAATTCAAATCTATTTCATTAAAAAAGCAAGGCCAACACCACTATGCCGTCAAGCCAAGCTTGGGGCAGCTTGATCAACAGATTTCTCAGAATTTGGTACGTACCTATAGATATGATAAAAAAGTTAAGGTTAAGTTACATTGAGAGTAAAATTTACCTTAATTAACCTAGTAGGTATATATATTTAACATCTCAGTATCTAAAATACTTTTTATTTTAGGTATAGCAAACTTCCAGATACCTATCAACTCTGTGCACATACAATATTTTACGTTACATTTTTGAATAAATACAGCGACGATATAACGGTTCCATTTCCAGGAAATATTCTTTGAGATCGAGCATGAAATGGAATCTCACAAAGCAATGCTGAACGTTTAATTTATGTAAGAATGTAACGGTGACTATATTTAATTTATCTTCCTTCAAACAGTACACATATGAAAAATAACATATGGCGAGTTACAAAGTTTATTCAACTTTATGCAAAAGTTGCACCATTTCCATCTACAACTCTAACCTTAGATTTTTATTCACTTTGTTTGTTATATTTATATATGAGAGTAACATCTCTATGTTACGTACGTACATACATGCCTTCTATTCCGAATGCAACCTCCTTTTCTGTATACTATATGATGACAAAGGACGTTTGTTTGTCTTAATAAAGAGTGAATTCCAAACAGCAATCAGTTGCTATTGAGTTCAAAATGCGTAGGCAACGTGTGACGTACAACATGTAAATAAGGTCTCTATTTGATCGGGCGGTGTTGCTACGCCGTAGCAGTGATGTAGCCGCGTAGCGGTCGCACTAGTTTGACCCCCTTTGGTCGTAGCTCGTAGCTGTAACCGCCAGTTCACGGCCACCCCTCGCTGAAGAGGGCTGATTGCTTGCTATCTTCACTTTGCTAACTTGAATTATGTAACTTAGGTTTGAGTAAGTTCATTTTAGAAACAAACCTGCGAGGTATTTTAAATTATATTTATACCACTTTAATTGCGCTTACCCGTGGAAAGGACTGGTCGCATAGTTATAAATTAAAATTCGGTAATTCTAGTACTTAGATCATTTATATTACAATATTAAGATTCACGTAGGCGCCAGTTTTATAGAATGATTATTGAGTACCGATATTCTGACAATCGTATCTATTATGTGTTAATTTCCAAATAAAGACGACTTGGAATTAAAATTATGTTACAGACGTATAAACTTCCTAGGTTTTTATGGAGTTAAGTTCTTGAAAACCAATAATTGAAGCTTTGCCATTTATAGCGGAAAATTGGCCCAAATGAAGCTCACATTTCATATTGCGTTTCCGCTTCACTTAGCTCCGTCAGATAAAATTTTCCGCTTCAAAGTTCTCGCAAACTAGATCGCTTACAGCGAGGCGAGCCGAGTACCAGGGCCGCAGGGGTATACAGAGCTGGGTGCAGTTACACGTGCCGCGCGCACACAGGCGCAGCTCGGTGCATCCGACCCGTACGGACAAGGACACCACGCACACTTACATACATACACCTCGTTCAGTGACAATGCTTTCCATTGGCTCACTACCGAAAAACTGGAGGAAACTTTAGTGGATGTTCTCAAAAAATATTATAGAAAATTGCATCAGCTTTAATTAAACAACTTAGTTTTAGACTGAAACCTGAAAGTGGTTTATTTATAAAGTTTCTTTTATCATGTTGGTTAAACTGTTATTGATAAATTACACGCAAGTAGTGTGAGCTTGTAAATTATTTTCAGTGATAAACAATCAGACGATTAGCAAGAGCTTTCAGACGATGAGTAAGAGCTTTTTTGCTATAAGCCGATTTGCAAGTCCGGTAAAGCTTGATTGGTCGTACCTTATCGAAAAAAGCATAGGTCAATTAAAAAAAAAAAACAGCCGAGTTAGTCTAAGTTGTAACATGTTGTTTATTAATTCGTAGTTTTTTCGCAGTTGGTTAAAGTATTTAATTACTTGAAACAAATCTTATCAAGATATAAGTAGGATGTCAATTCAATAAACAAGAATTTAGGTGATCATTCTGTTGTATTTTTGATTCACACTGTCACCGAAATTGAAAGTTATAGAAAAATATGGTGGTGTGGTGAGCACTGGACGTTAACGTACAAACATTACAGGCGTGACAGATCGGAAGAGCATTTAATCGAAAAAGATGAGAAAGTTTAACAAAAAGTAACATTCTAGCGCAGTGTAGTGTAGCTTTATTACTGCAAAGGCAGCCTTATTAATCCCGCCAAGCCAGTTTCTTTTAAGTCGTCAGTAGGGCAGCTTTACAAGAAGCAAAGGCTGAGGTACAAAAGCCATACTTGAAGTGAAATGAAAACCTAAGAGTGGGGTCTCACTCCATTTTCTTTGCGGAAAGCGGTTAACAACCAAGTCTGTGGATTTATTAGAATTGCAAGACTGCTTACTCAATCGGATTAACTATTAATATCGAACTTGCCTTTGAAGGGAGTATAACATTTTTTTCCTGTTTGTTACTGTAAAGAGATCACAAGCAGAAAATTGCATTACGAGGTTTAACAAAGACATGTGTTACAATGTTTTTTATTTATGTTTAATGGACTGTATAAAACATTACAGCGTCGGATTGAAAAAATAATAATTGGTGGCAATGATCTTTTCTAGTACTTTTCAAAACGTTTTTAAAAGGTCTTGCTATGTTTGGTTCACCCTTTAAATTCTGTGTTTTCCCTATTAAAATATTTCATCAAAAATATTTCACTATAATTTTTAAAAGACGTTTTTGATCCAAAAGTTAATTATTTATTTTTGATGTTTCTTATATGCGGGGTGGGTAATATTATCTGTGATATTACAAATCATTGCAATTGATATTGGACGTTATGACACGATAGAGTTTCCGAGTTTTGTAACGGTACCTAGCGATGGTAAGTCACATCAGAATCACAACACAGCATCGTAAACGAAGTTTGAAAACTATTGTTATAGTTCAATAAAAATATCCAATAAAAATAAACTGCTCAACGATTTGAGGTAAGTAACTTTCTTCTTGGAAGAAAGCGCTTGATGCTTTCTGTCGTCTGCTCGAGCGCTTAGGGTGTTATTTCTTTTTTAATTAGCTTCAATTTTATAGCCAGCATTACAAGAGCTGAGTTTTGATTAGATTTTAGAGTACGCGAAGATAGCTATTGAAATCGTAGTCAGCGCGCTGGGTTGACTAATTGTAGGTCAGGGGCTTTCCCAGGCGCAGTACATTTAATTACGAGCCCGAGTTCTTCCAGTTTTACACCCCTACCCACACTCCGCTCCAACTTTCTCTTACTTCCTCTGTAAAACTTGTTTTTACTTTTTCAGGAGCAATTCATATCGGTACTTTTTTACACAAAATATTGTGATTATCACAGCAAGTACATTATAATATTTTTAAATAATAAGTTTAGTCAGCAATTTATTTATGAACCTATACCACTACATATGGAATTAAAAATATATGGGTTGGGTATGTATGTGTTGTATGTATATGTGTATAATTGTGTTGTATGTATATGTGTATAATTGTGTATGTACTTTCGTAATTGTTTCTTTTGTGTATAATTAGGTAAGGTATTAACATAAAGTCAAACTCACAATATCTTTGTGATGAGCTGTCCCTTAAAATCGGGTATAAGTTTCAAGCTCACTAACTGAAACTAAGTTACGAATTTGCTCGTCTCACTGATCACCCTTTTTGCAAAATTTTGGCTCCAATGTATACCAACGAGCTGGCAACTTTAAAAGTCCAGGCCACTCTAGTTCTTACATCATTATCTCAACTCGCTGTGTGTGTAAAATTGTAACTGGATTTTTGCCAGAAGTCGGCAGACTCTGTACTTGCATAGTAGTCATTGTAAAGCTCATGCAAAGTAAAGATACGAGTAGTAAGATAATATGTAAAAGACTTCTATAAAAATCAAAATCATCTACTCATTGTAACTGTTTGTACGACACGCGGCAGATATCGAACCTGGAAAACAAGGAGCTAGCTATGGACAGAGAGAGGTGCGATTCCTCAACCAGAGAGCTACTCTAAAATTATGAATAAATGAAAATAGCTATTTGTATCGAAGTTTTTTCTTCATCCTTGCCAGCTTTTCCCATGAATGTGGAATGGGCGGACATTGATCATGTAACTTGGCTGGCTGACTGAGCTCACCCGGTATTTTATGTGCTATTTGCTGAATGAAAATGAATAAAATGAATGATCTCAAAAATGAAAGAGTATTTATTATTTTATATGAAACAAAATCAATAATTACTGATTCTAAGTTCTAAGAAACCGGATTCTTTTGGTATATATTTTTACAGCATAAGTTGGCATCACCTTCTGCTTCGAATACAAATCTCTCGTTAAAACAACAAACCTTCTCGTATGTAATCTAATATCAGTGAATCCTTTCAGTCTTTATTTAAACAGCGTTTGTTCAGAATACTAATAACAACGTAACAGAGACGTGACTAGTTGTGCCTACGTTTAAGATCTTGTCTGTATTCTAAGGAAGATTGCCTTAAAAGAATGGATAAATATTCAGTTGCATTTGGTATGGTATCCGGTGTAGGAAAAGTAAGAATTTGTTCCAGGAAATCAAATTCTGCTTCGATTTACTTATTTGAGTATCTGAGCTGAGAAGTGCATGTATTTTATATTATCGTTTAGAGAAATATTTAAAAAATCTGAAAAAATATCTGTTAATGATATCTATGATAATATACATAAAAGATAAATCTGAAATATCTGATAAAAATTGCATTAGGATTTAAAAAGAACAAAACTAAGATCTCGTTAATGTTTTCTAAAATTAGCAATTCAGATCATAGTACATAAATATTAATCGAAATTATCAAAAAGCAGACCAAAAGATTTGAAGAACCTTCAACCTACTTTCTTCTTCTTCATATTTAAGAGCCTCGCTCTTGTCGGTGGAGTCTACGCCACTCTGTTCTGTCTTCCGTCCTCTTTTTGATCTCCTGATACGACACGACATCTATTCCTTCCTTAATTTGGTCCATTACGGTCCAGTTACGGTCCAATAACCTACTTTGCAAATAGTAAATTTCAAAATGTTTCCCTTATAAATACGTCTGCTGAGCCAGACGGGACAGTATTTACTGCGATCGTTTCAAACATGTTTTGATGAAAACTAGAGAAAAATTTATTACAAAAGGACAAGCGCACAGGGCGATACGAACCCTCTATTTCATGAACTATGAACTCCCTCGACAGCTGGTGCATGTGCATTATTTATTTATTTATCATCTTTAAGCAAAGTAGTCACTTTGAGTAGTAGGCTGAATGAGAAATAATACGTTTGCGAAGTAGTCCAGTTGCGAAATAGTCACTTTCAGAAGTAGTCAGAATGAGAAATCGGCCATTTGCTACGTAGACCCCTGACGCCGGAAGGGTTGGTAATAAGTACGACAGTGCAATTAGGCTGGTTAGGTACGTAGGTATAACATACCTGCAATTCAAAGTCAAGTTGGTAAATTGGTTTCGTTCGTTATGGTGGAGTGGAGCGATCTTTTTTAACGTAATGACAACAGCGCGGTTAACTTTAAGAGAAATTCACTTTGTTCATAAGTCTGAAAAAGTTACAACCAGATCAGAACTATCTTGTGTTGCCTTTATCTTATCTCATCTAGCCTACACTGTCCCACTGCTGGGCAAAGGCCTTTCCTTCCACTGCTCCCTATCTTGAGCTACTTCTTGCCAACTTTAAAGCTCCTAAGGAACTTTAAAGCTCGTCTCGCCGTCTGCTACGCGGCTGTCTACGTCTACGCCTTGTGTTGCCTAATCAATTTATTTTATGTATCAATTTAATGAAGATTGCAAAGTGTATGTTTTGATAAAAATAAATAATCGTTTTTGGATTCCGTCGTAGAGTAACCCTCTGTCTTTATTTAATTAGTCAGATTGTACGTATGTCGAAGGCAAATTTGAATATGATTGTGACTGCACATCGAACGAAAACAAAAAAGGACCATTGGAGAATTTATAAAGACGCGTGTATAACTTACAGAATAAAAAATAATAATAAATAATTAAAAAATAACTGGATATGTTAATATATTACTTGGCTCGAAATTTATATATTTTTTATATTATGTATAGTTTTTCGACCTGTACAGTTTTATTACATAGATTACCTCCCAAAATGCATGTCTATGTTATACAACGCGTTCTGGAGTTTAGTCAAAGCCGAGCAGTCGTCAGCCAAAAGACAATTGCTGTTTGCCGTTCACGTACCGAAGAGTTTCAATGTGACCGTCGCAAAACTAACTAGTTAACTTACAGTTAACAAGCCCCACTGTTTGTGTAAACTCTGCTAACTAGACCGTTTTTACGTCTATATGTCGTATCGGGGAACAAAAGCTCATCTAGTGTGTTTTATTTGGACATTGCACGCTAAATTAGTTTCGGTCGAGACATGATTAGTCGAAAGAAATAATAGAAGTTTGGAAACAAACCTAGTCAAAATCTTGAGACGTATTAGAATAATAACTTATATTATATGTACGCATTGTCGTACCTAGACGATTTTGTTTATTATGATACAAGAATTTTATGAGCAAGTATACGTATTAAAGTACATTACGTACGAAACAGGAAACCAAACCATACCACAACCTACCTATTGTAAGACAATATTTTTATTATTAGTAAGTTTTCACTTATTAAATATTCGTACGTATCACAAAATTTTTAGCTCGATGCCCGTCACAAATTTTTGTGACGCCTGTTGATATGCAAAAAGTCGTCGAAATCACTTCCGTCCGAGATTGAAAGACCAACGAAAAGTGGTATTTCAAGCTAGCTGGACACGGTTTCGATCGATTATCTAAGATTGTTTAGCGTCACAAATTCTGAAATAAGGGTGTTTAGGCGTCACATAACGTGCCCTATTCACCTACTTAAATGTGGGCTATTTTTAAGATTTCACTAGCCAGTCTGAGCCACATGAGAGTGGGCCATTAGCTGCCTAAAATAGTAAACCATCAGCATTATCTACAAATATCAACAAAGTTCCAGCACTAAAACAATGATGGAAATAATACTTATGATAAGAAATTCAAAATTGGTGCCATTAAAAATTTAATTCATGTTCATTTTTCTGTAAATTGTGTTTTAAATTACATCTTTTATTTTGCGGTCGATCCCCGATTAAGATGGAGTTTAATTTCTCCCCTGACCGCTCTTTTGTTGGAGCAAACGCTGCTGTCAGTTTGTCGTTGACGTAAAATTAATTATTTACAACATAATGCTCAAGATTTAGCAGTCGCCTTACGTAGGCGTTTGGACGCCCGGCTAGACTCAATTTGCCTTTAAAATGAATCCTGTCGTTGTGCACAGAGCACCTATGTTAAATTAACGTTAAGATACATTGGCAGGTTTTAGGGCTTCACTGAAGAGTTAAATGGGCTTTATATAAAATATAATATAGACTCTGACGTCAGTTAGCAACGCAGCTTTTAAGAGAAGCTATTGAATTATCTATACTAATATTATAAAAAGGATGTTTGATTGTTTGTTTGCATTGAATAGGCTCTGAAACTAATGAATCGATTTTAAAAATTCTTCTACTGTTGGGAAGCTACATAATCCCTGAATAACATAGGCTATAATTATATATTTTTTAATATGTGATCTTTAGTAAAACTTCAATAATGTAACCTAAGGTGTAAAAAATTACAAAAGTATATTAATTAATTGGATAGGCTCCGAAACTACTGAACAGATTTTTATGAAACTTGGCACAAAGATAGAATTGGCCTTGAGAGAGAACATAAGCTACCATTTACCGCAGGAAAATTCATCATTCCCACGGGAAAAAATATTAACGCGGGCGGAGCCGCGGCGAAAAGCTAGTGGCAGATAAATGCGTCATGAACTTTACTGAAGTGTCAATAATTTATGTAAAAATATGGCATATTAAAATATATTTGAATTAAACACTTTTAAAAATTTGCATAAATATGTACTATTGAGTTATAGAGAAAAAATATTATACGAAATTGGATGAAATTTTGTAGGAATAGGAATTAAATGATTTTCTAAAATTATATTAAACCACTAGCTGTCCGTCCGCCGCTACGCCCGCGTTCTATCTTGACTTTTCCGTGCAGTTTCTTGTAGGAATGAAATATTTTCCCGTGGTAAAAACTATCTAAGATGTTGACCGGGGATATAAGGTACTCATACCACCATGCAACAACAGTTTCGGAGATTAGCCCGTACAAGAAGACAAACAGAAAAACAAAAAATTTGAAATAATCTAGAAATGTTTTATGTCACTTCTTATCTTACATCCCTTTGACTCGATATTTAGCTTTTTTTTACCTACCTGATTTTCGACGTCTACAATTTTATTATTTCGATTTTAATTTTAATGGGTAAATGTGTGGTGGTAACTAGTGCGAATAAGATGACTTAAAAAAAAATCGAACAGTTGATCAATGACCCCGCCGCACTGTATGTAATTAGTACGTCGACTAAAATTGGGTGCATACACAAATGTTAAATATTATCCTGACATACGTCCTATCGCATCCACACTTCAGGGTTTCCAGGCTAGTGCGTCCTGCTTTCTGCACGCTTCGAAGCATTTCCACTTTAGCCGTGTAAAATTAAACCCTTGTGAAGATAGGTTACATGTTTGCTGGTCAAAGACAACAATATTCTATGAATTCTGTACAGTTCACGTTCTTAAGTGCCGTTATATTGCGTGCATTTATACTTTAGATTTGTTTTTTATCTCAAGGCCTGTTTTATATTATATTTGTGTATGTTACGAATACAGTGTACGGGACTCAATACTTGGATGATATCTGTCAAATGCTTTTGAAAAAATATAATATTAAGGTATAAATGGACTTTTAAATGTGACTGTACAATACTGACTGCTTTTAGTTTGATAATAATGTATCAGATGGGTATTAAGGGAAAATGTCCTTGACAAAGTTCAAAAGAGTTATCAAAGGCTGTTTGTAATAGAAGTTAAATAAATTTGATATACAAGGGCTTATTCACTGTAAAATTTTATCACTTAAATTTTTTTTGGGGTTATTTCTACTCATACTTATTAACAATTATTACTGTGGGACTAACTATGAAATCGTGAAAAAATTACTGAACTGTTGTTCATATACATACTCGTATTTATTATTTCAGATATTTTTCATAATTTCATAGAAAAAGATGACCAATTCATCATGAGGAAAAAAATCCCTAGGCTCTTCAACATATGTATAAACTGTTAATTTATATCACACGTATTAGGACATGCTTAAAAGCCTCAGCGTAGGAATATAATATGAGCAGTGATGAATGAATATGGCTCACAAAGTAAGAGTTACCAAACCGTCTCAGATATTTACAAGCCATGTAGTGTAAACTGAGCAAATAGCTGCTATAAGTGAGCCGCTTTAAGCTCTTACAGTGAATTAGCAGCGGCTCTATCGACACAATTGAGTTTCAAAGTCTGCATATACTCTATGAAAGAAGCAGACTATGTAGAGACAGATAAAAATAGGTACTGCTGTTATTGCTTTCTGGTCTCCTAATAATTTAAAACAGAAACAGAACTGTAATTTTTAAGCTGATCATCAAATCTACAATGACAATAATTTTTTATTATACTACTGCTGTAGTATTACGAGTATTATGGAAATATTTTTTTATGCAGCAAAATTGCGTTGGAAATTGGCGCGGAGAAATAAGTTGTGTTACGACTTGATGGATGCACTTGCAAACTTACACAACCTTGTTACTTAACTAATTACACCATCGTTTATAGGTTGCCTGGTAGAAATTGCTTCTTTAGCAAAAAGGCCGCCCATCTGTATACGTTGTAACTGTATTTCTTGTAATTTATTACTGTTGTGCAATAAAGTATATTCTACTCTATTCTATTCTATAAATCTGGACAAAACAGTTGTAGACTAAAGTATTGAAAAGAGAATAAACATAATTCACGATTAAGGGTGATCCTAGTATGTATCACCACAACGCATAATAAGATTCCAGTCGTCTGGCATCGTGCCTGTTCCAGTGACGGCTCTATACGATAAATGAAATTAACTTCCCAACTTTTAATATCAATCTACAATGCAGAACAACTTACAGGACTGTAACAAGAACAAAAAACGACAGAACAAGTTTTCAAACGAATGTAGTAAAATTACTTCGAGCTGATTGAATAACGATAAATAACATTTGAGGGCGGGAGCAGCTTAGTCGCACTTCGCTGGGCAGAGAGGTTTGAAATACATAATTTTAAGGAAATTAAGCAATATTTACGCTCAATTTCTTAGAAATCCTCTAACTAGGATCAGAAGTATTTTTTAGATTAAAATATATTAAGGAAAATGTATTTGTTTCAAAGAATCGAGTTTTGTATTTCTTTCGTTATAAACAACTTTTATGTTCTCAAAATGTGACTAATACCTATTTTATTACGATGAAACCTTAGTGGTACAGTAAAAAGTTGATAGTTTCATCATAAGACATCAGTTTTAGCAACTTTTACAATTTTGACTGACGCAAAGTGTATCTTGAGACCAGGGAGACGAGAAAAAGCCGCGCTACGCATTTTTTATTATTTTTATCTACCTATAATTCCACTAAAGAGTTTAGTGGTAAAATCGTTATCATATCTGGATCACGTTGGAAACTATGATATTATATTTTAGACCTTTTACTTTAACAACGTGAACGCAATAAAATATTAAGTCGTAAAAAACTGTAATGTTTTCAATATTCTTACAGAAATAAGCAAATAATGAAGAGTGTGTACTAGTAGTTAGATAAAAGTATCGGAGCAGCCCAAGCCCGGCACGTGTTGAATTTCCATCTAGCAATAATGTGAAATACCGAAGAGGTTTCCCTTGTCAACAATGGCCTTAGTTCAGATGCCATGTCCCAGAGATGTTTGAAAGTTCACTTGCGCGCTAAGTATGTGAATACTTGCGGAGAAACGGACTGTGACAAGCATTCTATACCCAAAAACGTTGTTGCCATGAAATTATATTTAGCCATTTAGATGAATTCCCAACTCTTATTTTTTTAAACCAAGGTATCGAAAATAAGCGTGGTATGTGTGACGTGATTATAAAAGTCATGCAAATA
This sequence comes from Teleiodes luculella, assembly GCA_948473455.1. Classification (NCBI taxonomy): domain Eukaryota; kingdom Metazoa; phylum Arthropoda; class Insecta; order Lepidoptera; family Gelechiidae; genus Teleiodes; species Teleiodes luculella. The sequence continues at coordinate 6,360,158 of OX419592.1, read as the reverse complement.
GTTGAAAATAACTTTAATATAAAATCTATTGTCGGATAATTGATTAAAACTGAATGAGTTTAAGTCTGTCTCCGGCCAAATAAAGCCATGTTGAACCTTTTTGATAACATTAATAGCTAGCGTTGTGATATGATAGCTTTAAATGATAGGTTTTAACGAGAGAAGCGCTGTTCTCCAGCTGTCTCCATAAATATTTAATCTTTGACGGCTTAATGCTAATGGGCAATTATTTGGTAAATTGTCCCCTATTATACAAAAGCTACACACTTTGTCACCAACTTTATTATTATTTTATTACTCTTATAAATGAGTTTGACATGTGAGCGTATTGGTTCAATAGTCCAGGTGCATCCGGTAATTTGATTGGTTGAATAATTTATACTGTGCTTCATATTGAGAGATTCATACAGAAATGTATTTGTTTTGCTGGAGCGTAGCGCATTGCCATGGGCGCTATCGGGTTCGCATAATAATGATTGTCAGAACTCGCCAACCCTTTTTAAGTCACCTTTGTACCAACCCTGCTAAAGTCAAGTTCACCTTCAACTTTCAGACTTAATAAAGGTCTAAAATATTAGTTTACAGATGACTAAGAATTAAAGATCTTATCTTAGTGTAAGGAAAATTATTAAAACTTTATAGAAAGTTTCAAAAATTGGATATAGGTTTAGTGTTAAACCGTTTAATTGATCGGTTACCCGCTGAGCTGAGGTGCCCAGGGCACGCCTACAAAACAAAGTTTACTGTAACTTCATAAACTGCCAGTAACTTCGCTCTTTCTCCGCTCACGTTTATATCAATTTTCTTCAGAAATATTGGATAAATGTTATACCATAATTATGTTACAATATCTTCAAGAGGAGTTTAAGTTTTCGTTCTTATAATAACAATCTATCAGACACTGCTAGAAATTGTCTCTGCAAATTAAGAATGTCATTCTATTTTTAAAAATCCAAACACTCTTATTAAGCTTAAAGCTTTAGTTGCTGAATAAGATCTAAATAAATTTGTCAATTAGGTACTCAGTGTTGGTACTGATCCCGTTAGTTACGTAATTATTATTTTTAAAAAGACGTCACATAATGTTCTTTATTTTATTTTTAGAACTACCCAGTTATAATTCACATACCTACTACACACACAATAAAGAAGAAAAATGTACTTTTGAAAGTCAACAGTTATGGAATTCATTGTAAACCGCAGTTGGGTTTAAAACGCGAGAGCTTCAATCCAATTCGCCCTCAAATTACGTAAAGCCTCAAAGCTTCTGACTTTCGACCGCTATAGTAGCACACACAGCACACACACAGACACGCGCTGTGTAATGGTATCGGAATCGACGCGGAAAGTGTGCGATCGAGTGCGCGTGTGAGCCAAGCTTGTAAGCTTTCTCACATTCTCACAGTTCTACAGTCCTGGTACTTCGCTTTCAAGTTCTTTCCTCGAAAATGAATGTAAATAGACTATTTTACAAATTCATCTAGCAATCCAATTCCATCGATCAATCGTTGTTTATACGTAGAGGGAACCTTCAAAATAATCATGAAATTGTATTATTCTGTTTATCAGTATGAGGACAAGTTTAGTTACTGTTAAATATTATGTAATAATAATAATTTATTTCAAAAGACATAAATTACAAAATAACTATACTGTACCTACTTATAGTTTAAATGTATTGATGTAAGTGGAGATACATTTGTGAAAGCTTTAAGCTTTTTAATAACTATACTTCATCAAAAATTTCTGCGTTCCATTTTATAGGAACGACAAAATTTTTGTGTAGGTATGGATTTATTCGTTTACAAAGAGCTAGGAAACTGCGCGCTTCGTCTTGCGTAAGTACCTATACTATCCTTAATATAAGGTTTTTACTCCTTCAAGTGATTTCTCGAAATTTTACCTACTATATTAATCTGTGCATCGTGCATGACAGCGTTATGTAGGAAAATAACTCATCCCCATGGGATTTTTTCTCGTTTATCCTACAATATGTTTCTCGTTCTCTTTCGATTTACTAAACTGTTATAAACACAGCTTTTAAGTGACTTGAACCAACCAGTAAAATATCTCAAGTAACTTTCCGTTTTCTCAAATTAATAATAAAATCGCAGTTAAAATGTATTTCGAGAACAATATGGCAGGTGTGGGCGCTTATTTTACTGTTTTCAAAGCATGAATAGGGTAGCGGCGGCGGCGGCGTCACCTCTTGAAGTAAAGCCGATTACATACGGACTACAGACTACTCCGAGAGCGTCGCATTGTGGGGCGAGGCCGGCGGGTACTGCACTGTGCGCACTCAACCATCTGGAGCTTCTTTAAATTTCACCTGTTTATTGTCGCTGTAGAAGTTCATTTTTGTATGTTTATGATTACCTACTTGAAATGTTATGAAATACTTGACAATAAGTATTTGATAGCGTTACTTTAATTTTGAATAGTAATACTTTCATTTATTTGACTCATCATCATTATCATCATTTATCATATTTTATTTAAAGATAAAGCTACGCAAGATCTGAAAAGGTAGATTTTCAAAATTGGGCATGAGATTTAGGAAAACTCAGTTTTCCTGAATTTCAATAAATAGTACAATCAGAACCTGCAGTTACAATTTCAGTATAAATATGTTGTAGAATTAGTGCGAAGTTGGCTGTAAGCGGTCTGGAGCCGTTGCCGTGACGGACGCTATTAGCACCCATTGAAACACGGTCGAGACGCGGCAAACTTTCCACTGTCCTGCGAGATACACTTTTATCCTGTTATTGCTTGAATACCGACATCACTGAATATTGACTACGGATGAACAAATTTTTCAAAATATTACCGAAGAAGCTTTTCCCCCTAACTGATGTACTGTTTTCTGTAATAGAACGATAAATTATCGCTATAGAACAGACAGAGGACTCTTGCGCAAGGGACCAAAGACAAAATAAAATATACTTTGGTTCTTTTATATAAACACGTAGAAAAGTTAAATCGAAGAAAATCTACGGGAACATAAAACTTATAAAGAGCAACATGGATAAATTATAATTAAGTCCATCATTACTAATTTATTTCATTCTCTGTGGCTAGAAACTATTTAAATGATTTTGATTAAATTCATAGAAAATCTATGTTCATAGAAATCTGTCTCAAGACAAGACGAGTCAAAGCAGCAATATCGCAAAGTATTTGCAATATTAGTTACAAAGTTACACAATTTGAATTGTAATGTTTGAAGTTTGTCTATTGAAATCGACGATCAATGCGGGTCCTGTCGAAAATGGGGTGCTACTTTAAGCACATTTCTACAAAATATCCATTTCGTGAACATTTCGTCCTGACAGAGGTAACGTAAACAATATCGATTTTAGTCACTCTCAAATATTGATATAAATGTTAAATTGGTTTGCAATAATTTTGGCTTAATCTTCATTAGTGCGGCGATGGCAATCAGTCAAGCTTACCGTAAGGTTTCGCGTAGAGTTCTTCACTGACCGGAGTGTATTATGATACACGCGTTTGACATATAGACATCAATGGCATACCATTGATGTCTATAATGTCAAACGCACCGCCGCCGCCCGTGACAAACCCAGTAGAGAATAGATAGAACACAGAAAATACTGTACTTTCATAGTTTGTGTTCCATATAGCGAATAAGTATTTTTTTAGAATTCTGATCGAACCAAGCTGCCAACGCATCCCACCACATATTGTTATTCATATTTGTTATTGTTTTTTGGACAAAGAATAGCGATCGATTTATTATTGAAATTAAGAACAAAACAAAGTAACAGTAAGTACCGCACCCTAAAATAGCCCTAACTTAGCAAAATACTGTGGCGCTAATCGCGTCACAGCGCTGTTATTCTGTTAGTACTCTAGCAGTAGTACAAGTACGCGTTAAAATTGAGTCAAACAATAAATATAAATCTATATATATTATAGAATTAAATACCTGTACATAAATAAACACATAAGTAATTACAAATAAATATACTACACGTAAGAATTAATCGTAGCTTTTCAATATATTTTTGTATTATGGTTAGTATAGGTCTAATCTAAAATATCCAAAACTTATATAAATTCACATAATATACACACATAGAAATATCATTCTGTACGTAAATAGGTGTATAAGTTTGCAAGTTAAAATCATTTGACCATTAAAATAATAAGCCAAGCAATAAATAAATTAGACAGCAATAAATAAATAAAACTATGATTAAAAACTGTAGATACATTGATGCTAGAGGCCGCCAGTCTACCCAACTACAAACAACACAGACGGTTACAAACGATACGAATCAATCTAAAATGCAAACCGAATCCGGATAAATCCTGTAAAGCCGCGACTATTAGCCACCTACCTACAGTCGTCTAGAGTTTAGTTAGAGCCTATAGGCAGGCGTGTAAGGTGATATTGATCCATAGGATTTTGATGCACCTCAGTGCGAGTGATCGATGACAGATATGTCATTAGAATAATAATTCATGGTCTTTGTAACTATATCACTCGTATCATACACGTATCTGTTTTGTCAGTGCGTTTTATAACAAAAATATCAGTAACTAGCTTGAAAATCACTCTTCTTCCCGTAGGAATGAGAAATTTTCTCGCGGTAAAAATTTTTTTGCTCAGTACTACGTAGCCTATGTTCTTTCTCAAGATCTATTATATCTTTGAGCCAAGTTTCACCAAAATCGGTTTAGAAGTTTCGGAGCCTTTTCGATTATTAGGAATATTTTGGTTTTTTTTTACGCATTGGGTTACATTCTTGAAGTTTAAGACAGGATGTCAATTTTTCTTTTAAATTAAAATATAGCCTGTGTTGCTCTAGGATTATCTAGCTTCTCAACAGTGAAAGAATTTTTGAAATTGATTCTGAAGTTTCGGAGCAGTAGTTTCGATGTAAATGCGAACAAACAAACATACAAACAAACATACAAACAAACGAACAATCAAATCTTTTCTCTTTATAATATTAGTATAGAAAAGATTTTAAGTTATCTTATTTAACTTAACTAGTTCAATATTGATTCAAAAATTTCAGTTTCTTCTGACTTGAGTCAATGCTCATTGGGCACCATTGGGTCAGATTTTTTTTGCCCGAAACTGCGCAATCCGTCGTCGCCACGTAGATAGATCCTCTGATATTTCAGTAATTATTTTTCTTTTACAATGACTAATTACTACAGGAAAAACTGTCTGTAGAGAGTAAATCGTAGATAGATAGTGTGCACTTTGGGCGATATAGCTAATTCTGTGAAAGGGCAGTAAGTAGTAGATATGATTATTACACGGTGGGTGGTACAAATTACCCTTTCTTCCGCCTAGTCTATTGACAACAAAAATATTAGTAAATCAAGGATTGAAGAACCTGCTTTGCTTTAGTTTATTTATAACGTTATAAATAAAGGCACGCCCTGCTAGAGCTTTCACTTTTTGGTAAATAGTTGAAGATCTTTGTGTTTTGTGATGTACCTTGTAACTGCACCTTACTCGTATTATAATTTTTGATTGGATCTTCCAAATATTTCATTGTCTTTTTAGGCTAGGGCCAGGTCGGTACATCCTAGTGGCAGATAGCTAGCCAGCCTGTCACCTATGCGGCGCAAAATCTAGTACTCATAACATCCTTGACAAAACCTGAATCCGAAATCCTATGTCACCCTTTATACGACACCTTTTACAAAGCGTAATAGTTACTTAATAATCTGTAGTTGTTTTCTTCCGCTGATTACGAATAAAACACTTTTGCTAACTTATTTTGATCAAATTAACTATACAGTTTTTACTTCCTGAGCTAGTTGCTTGAAATGTTCCGGAACAATCCGAGTGAATTTTCTGAACAAAGATCTCTTTGCGTAAGAAGTTTCCCTAAATCTTAGTAATAGCTAGTTTACTTCATAGGTTTTGCTTGAATTTGAGCCAAATAGTTTAAAAGAAAAAATTGTCCAACCCCTCGTTTGTGTGCAACATCTACCATAAGAATTTTTAAGTTATTTTAGTAGTCCTAGTTTTAATGTAATAATTAGAAGTAAATTTTGTACCCGATCAAAAAATATCTGGTATTTTTTTTAAATTAATCACCAGAAACTTTGATTTCAGATTTTTACTTGTATCACTTTTTTCATGAGTGACTATTGTAACACACTAATTAAAACAATGTAATCATCACTGAATTAATCCGTTCGCTACCTGAAAACGCCCTACCTGCGCGGTCCGGCGGCGTAAGCCGAATATCATCAGATATCAATTTCATTAAGAGGGTTATTATCGGCGACCAATCGCGACAATTCGATGAGGGAATAATAAATTAAATTGCGAAGTAATAACATTATGCATTGTACAAATTAAGTGTTAACCGCAGCGGATGACATTTAATTTTAAATTTATCGATGGGCGCGAGAAAAACTGGTTTTGTTTGAGCGTTTGTTGAGTTGAGTCGGATCGTCGGGGGTTGGGCGGAGGGCAGGGGGGCGGGAGTAGACGAAACGGAGGCACGCTCCCGTTTACACTAAGTATCAATAAATTCGAGTAAGGATTATTAAAAATCTTTGTATCTTTTCCAACTATTGGAATAATGCTACTAAACAAGTCAGAATTACTGCATATAACTGTTGAGCGAATCTCAAAATTATAGGGCTATAGCGGAAAGTAGAAAAGGAAACTACAAATCGAGACTTAAGACTCCGCAGGGTACCAGACATTGCCTTCTGCCAAATCTGCAAATGCCGAGTCTGCTCGTGCAAAGTATATTTTTGAACAATTTTCATTTTTACTTAACAATTATTTGAAATGGCTGATCTTCGTCACGAAAATTCATACAATACTAAACATTGAATCTACTATACAAACAAAATACAAGAGAAAGCTTTCAATTTTAGATTCGGACACATCTAAAAAACTAAGCGGTGCGTTTTAACTGAAACAGACTAATTTCATATTTTGGCACAATAGCAATTGGCATCCCAAAAGAAATTCCTCTTCAAACACGGTTTTGACAACGCGCCTTCTTATTGGTTTCTCGAGTGATTAAGTTAGTTAATGTGTGAAGTTGCCGTAACGTAAAGGGCTCGAAAGTTGCCGTGTAAACCGGCGAGTCGCGCCGGCCAGGAGAGTGGAAAGTTTTGAAACGGGAATGGGCCGCGGGTAGCGGGCCGAGGGGCGATTAGGGAGGGTATCCAGGGAGCTGTAATGCTACCTTCAAGCGGTTCTACCCTCCTGGTACTATTTGGCATTGACTTGCGGGAAACGCGAGCAACTGAGGGAAACTTTTTTTCGCATACTGTTCTTATTTGTAGCACGCTGTGTTTTGTTTGTTAAAATTTTCTGTTACCATTAAAATTATTGTGTCACGTCACTGTAGCGTTTTCACAGAATAGTCCTATTACATACAAATAAAGTCCTCATAGACTTTGTAAATAGGAGATCCTAGTTCAGATATTACTGAAGTCTGTAATTGATTAGTAGAATGAATAAAAATATACTGATAAGTGACGTGATTTAGCAAATAATCTGTTTGTCTATCAGCCGAAATTACAAAGAATACATATAATATTCGTTAATTTAACTGGATGATTAGCAATAAGGCTGCCTTTTGACTCATCTGTTTTTCTGTATTATGTGTTGTATTTCTGTATTTGGTGTCAATAAAGTATATTGTATTGTATTGATTGAAAATATAGTGACTGATGAAATAGCTTATTATTAAAGACAAAATAATGATATCTTTCGACAATTTGCAAGAGTGATCAAAGAGCGAACCGCGGTTTTCTCACCTGTGTGGTTCAAAGCACTAGAAATATACTAAATTCAGTATTGTTTCCCTTTTTACTTCCAGAAAACAGAAACTGTTGTTATGAAACTTGTTAAATGCGCATTATCATAGTGTACAGGAATCAAAGCGGCAATGTTAAATGGTGCTTAGAGGCACGTACGGCGCTACACCATTTTCTACGTTTTGTAGGGCGAGAACCCAGACTACGGATGCTACGCTGCCGGAGGCGAAATTGACGGAAATATTAATTTATCAAAAATAACTACATAATCTACATAGCTAAAATTTTAACGAATTTATTAAAATTAAAAAGTCCTGTCAGAAAAATATATCGAGATGCGTCGTAGCGCGTAGTAGCCAGGCTACGAAAGCTACGCCGTAGGCGAATTCAGCGGAAAGATTCATCCTTTGTTTATTAAATAAACTAGCTTTCCGCCACGGCTCCGCCCGCGTTAACAGTTTTTCCCGTAGGAAAGAGGGATTTTCCCGCGGTAAAAGGTAGCTTATGTTACTCAGGGTGAATTTAGATTTCTAACGGGTTTTATATGGTGAAAGAATTTTTGAAATCGGTTCAGTTGTTTTTGAGTTTATTCATTACAAACATACATACACACAAAAATACAAATCTTTCCTCTTTATAATAATCGTATGAATATGATAGTATGAAAGGGTAGTATGATATGACGAAAATTGGAATAAAACATGCTACCAAAAAAAAATATTTTAAATAAAATTAAAACTAATATTCTACGAAGCCTAAAAACTATTTCACATGAAAATATGGATCTTAAAAAGTAAAAAACGGAGACAATAAAGATAAAAATCTATTCGACACCACTTTCGTACGAGCTCGCTCTCACACAATAAAAAAAACCTTTGAAGTTCAAGTTACCGCGAAATTAAAACAAGCCAGCGACGACGATGCGCTGGTAGGTAACGGGGCATGTACATTTTAATTGCACCTCCTGCAAACGGTTTACGCAACACCTTTTAATAATCACTAAGCGTTTACAAATTGAAAGAGAGAGTAGGGGCACGAAAACCCGATTTCCTACATTCCAACGATAAAAGGGAAAACCACGAGAGTCAGCGGAAGTAAGAGAGCGCGAGGATTGAGCGTTAGTACGAAAGGGATGGGTAGAGAGCGTAAGGGCGGCTTACCTCTTGGTGTATGCTGGGCGCCTGGTAGAGCGTTACAGACGGCGGCGTAAGTTGTCGCGGAGGCTCGGGGCTGCAGTACGCGGGCTGCGGCGGCTAGACGGCAACTGCACTCGCGCCGCTCACCGGGGGTGGTGCATCGAGTGCAAGCGAGACTGCACCGCCCGCCCATTCGCCTCGTGCCTCACTTTCCCGCCCTGATTCCCACTTGCAATCACAACTTTATTCCGCACTACTTTTAAACTAAATTATTGTCTAGTTTGCTGTTAATTTATGTTTAAAAAGATTAACGTTTCTACCAAATCACTACATAAATCAATCAAAAAGGTTGGAAGACAACATACAAACAGCAAAAACTTCGTCCCTATAACACGTTCATTACTAAAATCAAAGAGAGTTTATCTGAAGGGGTGATTCGATGTCTAGACGGTTGAGGACGCGGGATAAAAATGTAGTGTATAGCAGGTGGTTGTTACGGAGAGGCGGGCCCGCCTCCGCGCGTCGTCCCGGAGACGCCCCGCGCCTGCCCCGCTGCCGCTCCGCGACCCCGGCGACGCTGCTCCACTGACACCTTGCCACACGACACACAAAAATTGGGGAATTCTGCTACCCGTATTGAATTATTGTCCATAGTGTGTCGATCAAAAAACCCAATTTTTTTTATTAACTTTCGATATTTAATCAAATTTAAATCATCTTTTCTAGCGAGTTAAAGAATCTTCTATGGAGAAGAAATCGATCACATTTATGACGGAGAGTCGAAAAATAGCAGCGCAGTTATATTATTCTGTCTGATTTAAAATAGGATATAAACTTTCCGCTCCCCACAAGTACAAAGCATTGGCTAGTATAAATATTGAAGTTTACAAACTCTACGCGAATTTCCAAAATCAATCATAAAGCAATAATCAATATAACAACGTGACAAAATACAACAAAAACTTCTTGGCAAAGTTATGAAAATGAGTGCATGTTCCCCGCCACATCCCAAACCGATTTTTATCCGTGACATTGCCCTCGTAACATACTGAACCCTCTATACGACCTCTCTGCCTTCCCTATGAATGAAGGGTACGTGAAGAGGGTGACGCTATATCATAAGCAGTATAGCAACAGTTTTTGTAACGCTTTTATGTATCCGGAATAACAAAAACAAACAAACATTGAGTGTAGTTAAATGTGGTTAAGCAATTTTTTATTCGAATCCTGTAGGTAATTTTAAATCATATTTATACAGCTACTCGTATTAAGTACTTTTTAGACTAACATTACAATTTTAAATTACCTGATGAATGCATATTCCAGCAAAATCTAAAAAAAAAGATTTCCCGAATTTGTTTTCCATTCCATCTCCAAATTACGTTTCTTATGAATTTAATTTGGAGTAACAGGAAAAAATAGTACAAACAAAAAACATTTTCAAAGACATGCGCGTTAGAAAGTAGAACGAAAGAACAGAATATCGATACAATACAATTTATGACATACAATATATTTTTGTTACAAACAATACTTACTTAAAAATGTCTTCTTACCTTTGAATGTGAGAATCACCGGGAAAACTTGACTTCTGTAAGTAAGTTGTGCAACAAACTTCGTTTAGTTCTGTATCTCTGATAAGTATTTACTTGTATTTGTATGACCAGTAGCGAATCAGGCAAATCAAAGGGTGCAAAATAAACCTTAGTGCGAGTTCTAGAGAGTTCAAATTATTGTTATGTTCTTTTTCCAGTAATCATTAAATATCAGACACATATTTGCACATAAATTCAATCTGCCAATTGTGCCTTACTGTTATCTACTTTATGTTTCCCCACCGAGGGGTTCAAGCTTACTCTGTATTCAGGGTGAACAGGACTTGGTCGACCACTACGGCCCAGTGCATGTTGGTCAACTTCCCACAAATTCAAATTCCTTTGCAATCGCGTGCAAATTTTCTCACATTTAATTTCACTGTGAGCTTTACGATTTAACACACTAAGTAATGCCCTGCACACCATCTTGCAAGTTTTACCAATATTTACCTCAAGATAGGATTCAATAACATGTGAAAGTTTATTTCGTAACTTTGTAGAAAGAACGCATCTTCTAAAGATTTTCTACTTATTTATAACTTTATCCGGAAACGCAGAGAACTGGGATTACGTTGATTTTCTTTAACCTGGAATAAAAATTCATTACAATAATAAACTACTTTTTGACAAAAGTTATGAGCTTTTTCAATTTATAGTTAATTAAAAAAAAATACATAAAAAGCGGCGATGCGAAGAAGTCAAAGAAAATGAATTATTAAAACTAAACATATCAGACAGACAGTTTCTTGGAATCACATTTTTCTTTAATAAATTACTGTTTTATTATATAGACGTACCTTAAAAATCTACGTAGTAATGGATAGTCTAAAATTTATATTAGGTACTAAAGCTCATTTCTATTATAAGAACAAAATGCTATGTATGCATTTACGATATTCATATCGACAGAATCGAATCTATACAGCGCCGTTCTGTGAGAGTTCTATGTGCAAGACTGACAATGAGGCGGAAATTACCGGACTATAGTAATAGACTTAAAAAAATCAACATGGCTACATTGAGAAACCGCAAAAGTTCGTAAACGGAAACTTGGATACGTGTTTCAGGGTTTCAACAAGATCAGTTAGAAACCAACAACTATTTCACGTTCCTGGCACCTACAATAAAGTGTCGCATAATAATAGCCCAATCCTTAAATTTATTCTCTAAGGCCCAATCTTAAAAATTTACAGAGACTACAATATTGTATGCATATTGACATATTCGATTGTAGTTTCTTAGCTTTTAAAAGCGGTATATTATTATGTAAGTTGGTCGTGGGTAACAGAATTTAAAATTTTGAATAAATTTATACATTTCTTTAGGTCTTGAATATTATGGTCAAAAGGTTTAAAATATTTATTTATATGTTGGCAAGTGTTGTGTACAACTGTAATTGGACTGCAGGTTTAAAGTGTTAGCACGTGTTAGGTACTGTATGTTGTTGTAGTACAGTTGTTGGAATAAATAAAATAAAATAATGTAAGCCTGACTTTTACTTGATAATTTGTACAACTATGTTACTCGTGCTATCTGAACTGCTAATTCACGTTTTCCTTGTTAATAAACACGATATTAGCACTATAATCCTAACACCGTTTCTATCTAATTACGATAGTGGAATACACAATCGCAGTACTGTGATATTCGACAATTATATTGATAACAAATTCGTATTATCATAGAAATGGGTTTCGCGTTTGAGCCCTAATAGGAATTTAGTTCGTCTACAATTAGTACTAAACTGGCTATTACTCGTCAACGGTGATTTCATGTCGTTGATTTGAATTTCACCGCTCGCGCTACAGCAAACAGCCTTCCATTGTTGATTTGACGAATAGGGCTGGCTCTACGAAAATCTTATTTGTAACTATAATGTTTTTTAAAAAACAATTTTAGCCACTTTGAATAAATTAACATTGACTAAAAAGTGACAACACACATATTTAGAGACAATATACCTAAACATTATGGGCACCAATGATGTTCTTCTTCTTCTTTGCGAGTCGATGACAAACCCTAAATATTTGCGGCCCAGAACTCAGCCACTTCAACAGCGTTGTGTGAGGCGTCCATTAGGTCTTGCTGAGAGCAGGTGGCAGGGCAGGCAGGACAGGTCACTAAGTGGGCCATGGTCTGTACTGCTCCGCACATGCAGTCCAGGTTAGGGTTACTGGAGAGCCCCCACCGGAACATGTTTTCCTTGCTCCGGCCAACCTGTGTCCGGAGTCTGTTTAAAGACTTCCAGATTGGCCACGGAAGCCTGTTTCCGGCCGGGAGACTCTCAGAGAGTGGAACGAAGGGCTGTGGAAGCGGTGTACGAGCACGCCACATACTGCATCTCGCTTGAGAGGGTTCGGCTATATAGCCGAACCAATGATGTAATAAGTAAAAAGGCGATGGGCACCTAAATTAAATAAGACTCTAAAAAAGGGGAAATCTAAATATATATATATCATGAATTCATATATTTATTTACTACATATATCCACAAATAAAGCCACGTCAATGCTTAACCTGTTTTGATTTGTTCTTGTCCTTTTATTGCTTCCTAAGGCAACATGGTGATTTACGCCCACTAATTGTCTCCATACGGACGATGCTCTTAACCTACGTCACAGGAATATAATAGTGCCTAGTGTCTACGTATAAACTTACCGTCGATCAATGACTGGAACAAAACAAGGTGCTCTAGAATATTCGAGAATCTTCAGGACAAGTAATTCTAAGAAAAGTTGTTTGCCCCTGATTTAGCTAATCCGATTCTTAGTACAGTAAGTCTTTGTTTATCTATGATCTAATGAAGACACTTTACTAGCTCTTAAAAACAAATCTGATAAAGAAAATTTTCAAAAAGACCTATTACTATATATCATTATTAATGTAAATAGTGAAATGAACGAACGAACTAACTAATAAATTGTATGTATATTTGTATGTAGATGTAACAGACTTTATTTTTAGTCATCTGAAAGATAGACACAATAGATCGACGAAACTTGATAATGTGACTATCACAGCACGGCGGCACATGTAATCCAACGCAGTTGTTAATAGAGGGTACTTTTTAAAAAATACGGGACATTCGTTTTAAAATGTAGTTTCGAAGTTTCTCAGAAATATAGTTAATTTTAAACTCAAGAAATACCTATACACCGTGCTTTTTTAACCGTCTTACAAACGAAGCCCAATGTATATGCCCGTGATATAGAATATATTGGCAATGTTATTTTTTTTTTATCAATAAAATAATAAAACCGTAAAGTAAAATAAAATAATGCAAAATATTTTTGAATCAACCTGTACATAATATTTACAATTTAGTAACAATTTGCGCATGCGTTAGAATCATAAATAATGGGAAAACAAAAGAAAAATATGAGATAAACACATTTTTCGATCTCTCGATCGATTATTTTTTTGAAAAAATCCTAGATTTTTTTTCTTAAAAAAAAAAAAAACATTGCCAAGATATTCTATATCACGGGCATATACATTGGGCTTCGTTTGTAAGACGGTTAAAAAAGCACGGTGTATAAATTCAAATGATTACAGTTAATATGTAGTAGAGCCGACTTCCGTCGAATTAAATTTTCCATAACCTTAAATACAGTTCAAAGAATTAATTATTTACAACTAACAGAATACTAACTCCACAGGCTTTGCAGTCGCATATTTCTATAGCGCAGCGTAACGAATCACCACATTTCCTGTGATAAACTTATAAAAAATCCACTTTGAGTTGGCGTATTATTTTCAATTTAACTATCTACGCTGCATACTTATATAAGTACCTAAATAAATTGTAACTGCACCTCTCGTCTTCTTAAATATAAAATAAATAAAATCCCTTCGCAGGAATTCTACTCTATTTATATTTTATCTAATTGGCCTTTGTAATCGTCTAGGGTAGGATCCGTTCTACGCCTTGTGAGTAATATCCCATTTTCTTTTAGATATCACAGTGTTTCCGTCCTCAATGCCTCTATTGTAAACAGCGGGCTGAATTCTGTCTGATACCTGAACATCGTTATCCTAATAAGAACTACCAACGTCAGTTGTGAATAATATATGAAAGTTTATAAAATGGGTTGGGCAGGACTATCAACAAGAAAAGCCATTCATCAGTCGCTAGACTGCAAACCGCTCCCTCATCTTCTAATCCTTTAATTCGGTAAGCGTGTGCCAATACACTTACTATATGTCTCTAAATGGACAAAATTCCCAGTAAGAGTGTGTGCCAATACACTTACCAGTCGCAACATCATCAACAAATGTAAAACAAACGCCTCTAGAATACTGTCGTATAGTCTCTCTAATGATACTGCTATTCATACAATATTCCTTTCTCCGCACCGGGAATATCAGGTCTCGGAGGCTCAAATCCACTAAAACATACATAGATATATATTTTTTCAAGTGAAAGAAAAGGGCAGGCCGTAGCCCGCCCTTACGAAGATCTCTATCCCAAAGGACAATGCCATCTGATCTCCCGGTGCGACCGAGGTCGATTGGTGCGGATTGTGAGTCCGATTGTTGCAGGGCTTACATGGCGAACCATTACCTGTTCGTTGCGACCGTAGTCGACAAGCTACCGAGGTAGGCGCTCGCAAAATGGTTTGGAACCATACGTATCAGGGCTTACAATGGAGTACAAAGCCTGTACGTTATAAGATGACCGTAGTCAACGAGCTCCCACCACGGCAAACGCTTGTTACCTGTATAGGGAATATGATATAATTTGGGTATGTTTAAAGACCACACACGTCTAGCAATTATGGAAGCCAATCCAAGCTTTCCACCAAGGTGGGCCGCTAAGCGTTCGAGTAGGAGTTCATATAGAAATACAACCTCCTAGCTTCTTGAACGTCAGTCCATAAAGAGACGATAGCTGAATAAGCCGGCCTCTCTACCATACTGTAACGGCAACTGTATACGGGAACATCGTATAATAGATTCCGAAGAACCTAATGTTACTGCATGTTAAGATTAGCTACGCTATTCCAACATCGCGTTTTCTCTCCACAGCCATTCATTCTCAAAGCCTCTCCACAGACAATATGCCTTGGAGGAAGACTGGTGTACGTCTCCAATCCAGTATATAGGAATAACATGGAAGTTGTACATCGTCTAAGCTTCATCACAAACTAATGAATCAGCCAACTTCACTTTCTCCATGCAGACCTAAATACTTTGATTAATTGGAAACCTACGATAGTCCAGAAACACCTCGTCTTCAAGCGTCAGACAAGATGAAGTCTCTATTCGGCGTCGGCGTGATTTACTAAAGTTTTAGGGAAGTCTAAGCTTCCACCGCGGGCGACGATGTGTAAGAAGTTTTTCCTAGAAATATTATATTTTGATGCGAGTCTATCTTTCGACCGACTTATACTCATCATGGTTGTAAGATAGGAATGACTTGCAAACACCCAAACTCTAGCAATCGTGCACTTTCTATAATTATATACTAATGTCTGCCAACACCTGGGTCAAGCTCCAAACACCCATAGAAACTTATCTACCACCTTCTAAGCGTTTAGGACGTCGACAATCGTACTGAGACCGTAATCCCGACGAAAGACGCAAATTTCGCAAACAACGCCTAGCACTCTGAAAATAGCAAATTTTCACATATTTTTGAGAGTTGAACTATTTCTAGCCCAATCCCAGAGCGTTTTCATACTTATCTTTTACTAAGTATTTTTCATGCTTTTCGACATCGGCCCTCGCTAAGTGCTACTGACCGACGCTCTCACCACCATATATACGGACGACACGAAACGAAGGTGCGCGGCCAAAAATATAAAAACTTGCTCAAACTCATATTTTAGATAGTGTCGCTTATCCTGATTCCAAATCAGTAATCAGAATTGTGCTATCTATTTTAGTTTAGAAGTTATTAAGGAATCGGCTGATTTCATTACAAGAACGTATAAAGTACTTAGGAAATTTCAATTCAATACAGGAACGTATAAAGTAAAAAGGTAAATTTCCAAAAGGCTTTCTATTTGTTACATTCGACCTGTATTGAACATATTTGATTATAATAAGCCCTTTACAACTTAGTTCTATGTATTTGAGATTAATTATTCGATTTTAGAGATTTTTAGGAAAATTTTATTATTGTGCTTTCTACGCTAAGGAAAGACCTCCAAAACATTTCATTGTCTTTTTAGGCTAGGGGCGGGTCGGTACATCCAGCCCCCAAAATTTTGTCGTAATTTACTGAAGATAAATTTTCAAAGCTCAAACTTTTAGGCTTATATGTTTCCCCCACTCGAGGTACTCCTACTTTACTTATCATCAGCTCATCTTCAACATTCTTAGCTTCCAACTAGTTCCAGCACTTAGGAATATTTCTCCAATCTCTCGAATCTCATAATCAATCTTCAGCATAAGCCTGCCACCGTCACTCCCATTCCTCACTAAGTCCCTTGATCGCCCATAGTTATCAAGTGCATGATGAGCTACACCCGTCAACCACAGTCGTTTCTAAGAACCTCGTGACCATTGAAGTTTCTTAGGCATAACTAATGCTTCATATTAAAAACTACTACAGCTTCCCTCGCTCGAGGTACTCGTATATAGTCTCTCCGTCCGTTTCGTCCTCTTTTAATACAGTATCACACAATGAGTCTAAGAACAAGCATGAACGCAGCCCTTCTCACTGTCTGATACCCATCATAAAACTCATTGTGGTTAAGGTGAACTTGGTTTCTATACATCGCTATTCTACCGGAAGAGGCCTGATCCAGACGAGTACTTAAACCCCTGTGATAGACTTGCTAGGCTTACCGAAAATGTGTAGAAAAAGAAACCGAGTAGACCTGCGTCTAATTCCACCACCACGGCTTCATTAATGTCTGCATCCACAATAAATTTTATAATTTTCTTGCAAGTCCACTCTGCAGCAAGATCTGTCTTACAGTGGCTAGACCAGTCATCCAAAGGCGGCGGCCTATAAAATGACAAGGGAGGTTGGTAAAGCTCCTGTGACACGGGAATTTCCACTCTTCCCAGATCAACCAAACCAAGTCAATCCTTTCGATCTGCTGAACATGACAATCTTAAATTATCAATACTTTTCAAAACCCATAGGGCTTCCTCCCCACTTAATCAAATCTCGCTACCTAGTGATTAAGTCGACCTCCATGACAGAGCTAACAACAACAAAACGCTTGCACCTGTGAAACTCAATTCAGTCAACACTACGATCTCGGCTTTGACAACAAACCTGCTAAACTCAGTCTTAGAGAACAATACTCGATAACACTCGGTAAAGCCTGAATGTTGTCTTATGTCTGTAATCCCAATCCTCACCTGGAGGTTTGTTTTTGTTACAACATTTATCCACAGCGGCCTTCTCCGCATCTCTTCTATCCTGTAGACAGAGATTCTAAGCTCAGAAAGCGTGGACCTCCTTGATCGTCCACACACACACAACATCCCCTGTTATCGCTCATATCATAAGAGATTCCAAACTCATCTCCAAGCGCTCAAAATGATTTTTCCCTATCCTAACATCTGTAACCTAACATCGAAAAACCTAAAGTAAATTAACCTACCTCATATTCCCTTATCTTCCCTACAATCTATTCTACTTCAGTGCTACCTTTGATCTCAGCTTATTGGTTAGCACATCTAACAGTTTATCAAATTATCATGCCGATAAACTTCACCTAATAATTGTCTATCTAAACTTGAGACCATCGTTTCACATATGTCTCCTGTCTGACCCATCATTCAATGTGCTTTTAAATTCCAGTATAAGATTAAGCATCATTTAGATCCCAGCAGCCCCCCGCCTTTAGATCTTCCAGACAGCCCCCATCCTTCTGATTTCTAAGAGAACTAACAGCCCCCAGTCTTTACAAGTTTTGTGCTTCTGCACAGGATTATGCCTTCATAATCTCAATTTCAACATCTAGGATTCGACTAGGAGTCTCCAACTTCATCTATCGACACTATCTAATTCTACGAAATACATCGTCACTAGTCTGCCTCGAAAGATGCATGTCCATCCGTTGGCCGAACCTTATGTTTTTGCTAGAGCCATCTCTATAACTTCCCTCTCTTCATCAATGTTTGCGGTTTTAATTATACAGAATTACAACTTCCTCACTGTTACTTCTAACCTGCAGTCCCAACATGCTGCAAACCGAAAACCATCAGCTCACTACACATCGAAACCCGGCTAAATACTTTGGCATCTCAAACTTCCACACTGTACGATATCTTTCCATTTCACAAGCAACAAATTGTGGCTTTCGCCACCTCTTACTCACTTCTCAATTTGCCTGTGCCGTTTCGTGTACCATCTATCAGATAATAAACATCCTGGTCACGGCACCAAATTGTAACTGCACCTCTCGTCTTCTTAAATATAAAATAAATAAAATCCCTTCGCAGGAATTCTACTCTATTTATATTTTATCTAATTGGCCTTTGTAATCGTCTAGGGTAGGATCCGTTCTACGCCTTGTGAGTAATATCCCATTTTCTTTTAGATATCACAGTGTTTCCGTCCTCAATGCCTCTATTGTAAACAGCGGGCTGAATTCTGTCTGATACCTGAACATCGTTATCCTAATAAGAACTACCAACGTCAGTTGTGAATAATATATGAAAGTTTATAAAATGGGTTGGGCAGGACTATCAACAAGAAAAGCCATTCATCAGTCGCTAGACTGCAAACCGCTCCCTCATCTTCTAATCCTTTAATTCGGTAAGCGTGTGCCAATACACTTACTATATGTCTCTAAATGGACAAAATTCCCAGTAAGAGTGTGTGCCAATACACTTACCAGTCGCAACATCATCAACAAATGTAAAACAAACGCCTCTAGAATACTGTCGTATAGTCTCTCTAATGATACTGCTATTCATACAATATTCCTTTCTCCGCACCGGGAATATCAGGTCTCGGAGGCTCAAATCCACTAAAACATACATAGATATATATTTTTTCAAGTGAAAGAAAAGGGCAGGCCGTAGCCCGCCCTTACGAAGATCTCTATCCCAAAGGACAATGCCATCTGATCTCCCGGTGCGACCGAGGTCGATTGGTGCGGATTGTGAGTCCGATTGTTGCAGGGCTTACATGGCGAACCATTACCTGTTCGTTGCGACCGTAGTCGACAAGCTACCGAGGTAGGCGCTCGCAAAATGGTTTGGAACCATACGTATCAGGGCTTACAATGGAGTACAAAGCCTGTACGTTATAAGATGACCGTAGTCAACGAGCTCCCACCACGGCAAACGCTTGTTACCTGTATAGGGAATATGATATAATTTGGGTATGTTTAAAGACCACACACGTCTAGCAATTATGGAAGCCAATCCAAGCTTTCCACCAAGGTGGGCCGCTAAGCGTTCGAGTAGGAGTTCATATAGAAATACAACCTCCTAGCTTCTTGAACGTCAGTCCATAAAGAGACGATAGCTGAATAAGCCGGCCTCTCTACCATACTGTAACGGCAACTGTATACGGGAACATCGTATAATAGATTCCGAAGAACCTAATGTTACTGCATGTTAAGATTAGCTACGCTATTCCAACATCGCGTTTTCTCTCCACAGCCATTCATTCTCAAAGCCTCTCCACAGACAATATGCCTTGGAGGAAGACTGGTGTACGTCTCCAATCCAGTATATAGGAATAACATGGAAGTTGTACATCGTCTAAGCTTCATCACAAACTAATGAATCAGCCAACTTCACTTTCTCCATGCAGACCTAAATACTTTGATTAATTGGAAACCTACGATAGTCCAGAAACACCTCGTCTTCAAGCGTCAGACAAGATGAAGTCTCTATTCGGCGTCGGCGTGATTTACTAAAGTTTTAGGGAAGTCTAAGCTTCCACCGCGGGCGACGATGTGTAAGAAGTTTTTCCTAGAAATATTATATTTTGATGCGAGTCTATCTTTCGACCGACTTATACTCATCATGGTTGTAAGATAGGAATGACTTGCAAACACCTAGGGTTTGCAATTCGAATATTCGAATATTCATTTTATTCGAATATCCGCCCCAATTTTAAATTCGAATAATTCATTTCATTTATCCGAATATTCGAATAGTATATAAAGTAATATAGGTACTAATGTTTTTTTTAATAATTTAATAGTAACATCCCTGCCGTGACTCTCGCACGTTGTGTCATTATTGTACATTGCCACTGATATTAAAACTGACGGATCATGGCTCATTTTGCGAAAAAGAAGGCATATATTTGCTAATATCTTCGCAGATTGGCTGCTGTAAGCAAGATACCTCATAATATTATTCTTCTTTGCGACTTTGCTACGCCAAAGGTTTGCATCAAACAGAGAAATGTACTCAAAGTCCTTTGTGCCCTAGGCGTGAAGTGAACAATGCCAACGGTCCTCCCTGATGGGGCAGGTACCTAAGGGAAACTGTGCACCCAAGTTGTATTTAGTATTGACACACTTGCATGGCCTCTTTCTGTCATCTGGAGTGGTTTCTGAGTCATGGAAGCCTACTAATGCCTCCATAATTTCTAAAGTTATGAAACGAGTAGGTACTGAACAAAAAGCTCCTAGCATACCTGGAGATAAACAGTCTTCTTAGTGACCAGCAGTATGGTTTTTGCAAAGGTCAATTACTGGAAATTTCTACCTATGAAGCGCTGCCACCGAGAGACACAGCAAATCCATTGCTATGTCTATGGATATCTGCTGCAAATAAGCTTGGCTTCCATTTTAAGGTTCGGCGGTACTTCACACCGGAACAGTTGCTCCATTAGTACCAAGCGGTAGTTCGATCTGTATGGAGTACTGCTGTCATCCTGAGGTAGTTCTGCCAAGTATCAACTAAATGCATTAGACTCGGTGGATTTTACAGCCAAGATCGAGACGATCTCTTGCTCATTGGCGACGATCAGCTCGTAAAATCCAAGCTTCAAACCTTAGAGCTTCGACGCATAGTTGCCAGCCCCATAGTTGCCAGCCAAAGGTGTATGTTCCCAGACCCTCTATAGTTTTATCTCCCATTTGGTTACCCGAGTACTACACCGCGCCGTCTAGGAGAAATCTATGGAATCTAACTATGGATATTTATCTATGATTATGATTTGAGTTGAGAGGGAAAGGGCCTAAATACCCAAAGACCACTATGACCCAAGGTGGATCTATTGTAGTTAGCCCTCGTAGGCTATTAGCCTCTTTTTCTTGGGATTTAGGGTTCGGGCTTCTTGGGGGACAAGCTTGTGCGCTCCCAGCACTCGACTCCTTTTGTTGACGAGAGCATCACATTCACAGAGGATGTGAATGGGAATTTCCTCATCATCTGCACAGAATCTCCAGTAAGGGTTTTTTGATAAACCCATTCTGTTCATGTGCTTGTTGAGTTTACACCTATACGAATGCTCAACCGGTCGAGTTTTATTATCTATTTTACTATCTGTTGGGAGAAATATCTAAGATACTTTTTTAAATTCGCCTAAATCTGCACAAAACGCATTAATAAATATGAAAACTAATCAAAATACTTGATTTTACATGAAAATAATTATACTAAAATCAAACAAAATCCCAGTCTAGTTACTCTTGTTCGTCTTGAATTAATATTGTATTTTTTTTATATTTTTAGTAAATGTTTAAAAAAATATTCGAATATCCGGATATTCGAATATTTAGCACTAGAAATATTCATTTTATTCGAATAGTGAAATCGAACGAATATTGCAAACCCTACAAACACCCAAACTCTAGCAATCGTGCACTTTCTATAATTATATACTAATGTCTGCCAACACCTGGGTCAAGCTCCAAACACCCATAGAAACTTATCTACCACCTTCTAAGCGTTTAGGACGTCGACAATCGTACTGAGACCGTAATCCCGACGAAAGACGCAAATTTCGCAAACAACGCCTAGCACTCTGAAAATAGCAAATTTTCACATATTTTTGAGAGTTGAACTATTTCTAGCCCAATCCCAGAGCGTTTTCATACTTATCTTTTACTAAGTATTTTTCATGCTTTTCGACATCGGCCCTCGCTAAGTGCTACTGACCGACGCTCTCACCACCATATATACGGACGACACGAAACGAAGGTGCGCGGCCAAAAATATAAAAACTTGCTCAAACTCATATTTTAGATAGTGTCGCTTATCCTGATTCCAAATCAGTAATCAGAATTGTGCTATCTATTTTAGTTTAGAAGTTATTAAGGAATCGGCTGATTTCATTACAAGAACGTATAAAGTACTTAGGAAATTTCAATTCAATACAGGAACGTATAAAGTAAAAAGGTAAATTTCCAAAAGGCTTTCTATTTGTTACATTCGACCTGTATTGAACATATTTGATTATAATAAGCCCTTTACAACTTAGTTCTATGTATTTGAGATTAATTATTCGATTTTAGAGATTTTTAGGAAAATTTTATTATTGTGCTTTCTACGCTAAGGAAAGACCTCCAAAACATTTCATTGTCTTTTTAGGCTAGGGGCGGGTCGGTACAAAATGAAATATTTAACAATGAGCAAATCTTTAGTATCTATCTATGTATACTATTAATAATATTATAAAGAGGAGAGATTTGATTGATTGTTTGTTTGTTTGCATTAAATAGGCTTCGAAAATAATAAAACGATTTTCATAGAAATTGGTAGGTATAAAGATAAAATAGACCTTGGGAAGTAACATAGGCTACCTTTTACTGCAGGAAAATTCCTCATTCCCACGGGAAAACCAGTCGACACGAGTAGAGCCGCGCAGCGGAAAGCTAGTAAAATCATTGTTTGCTCTATCGTTAACAGCTCATGAAATGTCCCCACCCATCGAGAGGCTTCTATAAAAAGTCTTGTTACTGAAATGTTTTTCGAAAAGATCCAGTATCATTGCTCAGCTGCTTACATGAGTGTTTTTGTATCACTTAGTTCGCATCTACTAATAAAAACTAACTATGCGCAGCCGTCGCCGTCGCCAAGGAGAATTTACGACTACCTACTGTAAAACAAATTCACTGTTTTACTATTTAGTGCTTGATCAAATCGCCTTTTTAGTTTTGCGTAAAACAAATTCAGTATCTTTATAATAACGCTGTCGTAGCATCGTAGACAATATTTGCGTAGCGTCTGCTACGCCGTAGATGTAAGACTAATAATAATAATTATTTTCTAGTTGATGATGAAATAGTATTTTGTCTAAAAAGTCGCGCCTACGTTTCTATAATTTTGTACCTTTCGTAGTCAATATTTTTAGCAGTTCATTTACCGTTTGGGTAGAAAGATCGACGGTGGCTGAATTCTTTTTAAGCGTTAAAACCTTTATAACTGAAATGGCCCGTAGTCTAGTTGGCTTGGCTGTACATCTGTCTTCGAAGCACAGAGTCGCGGGCTTGATTCTATCATTTTTCAGCTGTCTAACATCCATAGCACAGCCACTGCCTAGTACTATATTTATTTGTTTAAGGACTTAAAATGTATTTAGCTAGCCCTGATCGGGTGAGTCAGGGGGTGGGCAGTGGACAACGGCCTATTTCCCACAAAGATCGGCGGCCCCCGTCGCGCCGGTTATTACTGCCGAAATTAGGCGCCAATCGCTGCCCGCGGCCTCACCTGGATTGGAGGCCTTTTCACAGCCTCTATTCTTCGTATTAACAATATCAACACAATCTTCTTTAATTAAATACATAACTGAGCATAACATTAGTTTTTAATACAGATGACAGTGAAAATTGGAAGCAATATTATTTACTTATTTATTTAACCATTTATTGTACACAAAAACATAGAGAGGACAAATACATGATAGAGATACGACACAACAGGTCTGCTTATTTCTGAAGAAATATCTTACAGCAGACCCAAGATTATGTACAGGGTTTTATGCTTGCTAGCATAATATGAACCAAAATACGCCCACTGCTGGACAAAGGGCTTCCCTAAAGATATCCACGACGATCAGTTTACTTGCGGGCTTGCTTGCTTCTTAAAGTGCGCGACCTACCTTTCTGCCCCAAAGGCCGTCACCGGTTCTACGCGAAAAGTGCCTCGTCCACTGCCACTTAAGATAATAAGTGGTATTTACTGAAAATTATTAGCAGGCGCAGGTTATGTAACTTTACTTATACTTATATAATCTTCAACATTGTGATCAATAGCAAGACTACGTTAAATAATCATGACTTACGAATAATTAGAATTATTCATTCACTATATCGATCTAAAAAAGGAATTTTGTCTTCTTTTTATACACACGTCATACATGTATTCTACTAAGTATAAAGCTTAAAGCCTAAACCGTCCTATATGAACGAGGTTTTATGTACTCGTATAAATAGGTCGCGTTATGAGTAGACGAATTTCGATCACGTCAGTTCATTATTTCGGAATCGGACTAAAGCAGCTTAAAAGATAACGCGAAAATCACGATTTCTAATTGATATTCATACATCTGCTGATTTGTAATCAAATAAATCATAATTATAACGGATCTTAAAGGTTTCGTAATGCAACATCGTCGTTTACAGAATCTCAAGAATCCAGCAAATGGATTATCACTATCACTACATAGTCACTACATAGTATAAAATAAAGTCGCTTTCTCCGTCCCTATGTCCCTATGTCCCTATGTCCCTATGTCCCTTTGTACGCTTAAATCTTTAAAACTACGCAACGGATTTTGATGCGGTTTTTTTTAATAGATAGAGTGATTCAAGAGGAAGGTTTATATGTATAATACATGCATAATATACTGAAGGATAACCCACAATAACCATTTTCCCGTGCGGAGCCGGGGCGGGTCGCTAGTATAAAATAAAGTCGCTTTCTCCGTCCCTATGTCCCTATGTCCCTTTGTACGCTTAAATCTTTAAAACTACGCAACGGATTTTGATGCGGTTTTTTTTAATAGATAGAGTGATTCAAGAGGAAGGTTTATATGTATAATACATGCATAATATACTGAAGGATAACCCACAATAACCATTTTCCCGTGCGGAGCCGGGGCGGGTCGCTAGTAAGGTAAAAAATAAAACTCTTTCTAACATCCATTATTTGTTAGTTCTTTTTAAATTTATTTTGAGTAGTACGAGTATATAAATGGAACATGTTTTCTTCCAAAAATACATTTTTTCACTACACTCTTTGACTTGACGAAACCAATTAAGAAGAACGTCATCCATAATATAACTAGATATATTGTTGTGGAAATGATAAGACAAAAAATGTATCATATAGAAATTAATCGAAAAAATACAAATGTATACTACTACAAATGTATAGTATAGAATATAGATGGTGGCAAGTAATACAATTGTGTATCGTACTACTGATGAAAAGTGATGATGATGATGAATAATAAAAATAACTTTAATGGTTGTACTATGCAGGATTGCCCAAGGCGCTGACTCTATCAGGATTTGAGCTAAGCCCCCACAGTGGGCAGTTTACACGCTGGTAACAATGAGAGCCAGGGACAGTAATCATCGCAATAGGATTGTCGGCAGCCAATTAACGCACCCCCCCCCGCCCCCGCTCCGGGCTTGTCCCGAACACGCCTCTAGGCTTGCACCCCTCAATCTCTCCACTACACTACGGCATGCTTACAAAACCATCAAACTTTGATCATAACTAGACTATCTTTATCCCATCCTAAAGAATTCTAGTATTAGCGATCTGACAAAAAATCTACCTTTATGGATATATGACACTTGACATCTTCCTGGGAAAACGAATTGACAGATTTTAGATAGAGGCGTCCATTTTTCCTTTTTCTCTTATTTCTACTGGAATTAGAGACATTTATACGGGCTGCAGACGGATAGCTAGTTCAAAATATAAAGGTTGAGCATACTTTGTACAACAAAGGATAGTGGGCAAAAATGTTTGGGCGGCACACCCACTTCCGCCACAGATTCGACTGCTTTAGTTTGAAAGGTATCATATTCATATTTCTTTGTGCCAATGCGCATCAAATCCTGCCCCGAGGTTATCTATTTATTTGAAGTTAAAACAAGCACAATTACAAACACATTTTGTTCATTGTTACTTTACAAGAAATAAAACAAACATTTTTTAATTATTATTCGTCGAAGAGCGTCGATGGCCAAGTGGCTAGGGCCAGCGCCGGTTCGATTCCCGCCGCGTACCAATGTATTTTCGAATTTTGAATTTATGTGTACGTTTATTCGACGCTCTTACGGTGAAGGGAAACATCGTGATGAAACCTGCACACACGTGCGACAAAAATAAAAAATCCCATAATGAATAAAAAATAAATAAAAAAAAACCAGCGAGCAAAAATATTTTATTTATTAGGATAATAACACGCATTCGACAAGGATGAACAACATAATGACGTAGGCTTGTGTTAAGTCACGTGGTTGGAGTGTTAGACCTTGTTTTTTTTACCATGGTATGTATACATATTTTTATGTGATGATCTGTCGGATATTTTTCCATGGCGTTATAATAAAAAATGATCATTTTTAGAAGATGTTTTCAGTCATAATTATTATATAACTGGCGGAGCTGGGTGTATTTTGCCCACCATCCTTTGTTTTAATATTTTCTATGTATGATTTACAAATAAATACTTTCAGATTTTGAAGTTGTTAACATAACTAGCAAGAAAAAGTAAAGTTGTTCATAGAGTAAATATCAAGTACATGCTACAAATTTTATTTCTCTATTTATATTGTTTATGTACAGAAGCCAGCACATGCGGCTGGACACTCGCTCTACAAAATTCACCCCTACCGCTACGAAATAAGCGCGCTCTTAACGTCAAATTGCTGCCTACTGTCTACTGCACATCATAATTTTGGTTATTAAAAATAACGACTCACATTTCAACCATCTTTTCTTAAAACGAATGGGATGAAAACATTTTCACCTGATAGAAAAAATACCTTTAAATTATTACTCAAATAATAGTGTAGTAGATTTCAGTCCAGACCACCCGTTCACCCACTGAATAATCGATGTTCAGAGCGCTAAGCGGGCAGATTGGCACTCCAGACTTCTTTTTGTCACCATCACTCTACCCTCCAATTTAGCTAAACCGCTCAACAGTTTATTTCAAATCAACACATTTTAATATTAAACATATTTCACCGGTTCAGTTTTGGCTACTTGACTTATTTAGCACAATCGCATGAATTCCTATAATTTAATTTCAGTTTTTTTTTTACAAAAATACAAATAAGTACAATATATTTTTATTAACAACAAGAAATACAGACAAATAACCCAAACAAAGAAAAGATTAGATTCTAAAGAAAATATTTTCTTTTGTAGGGTTCTGTTGGTGGGGTTTATGTAAATGAATATTAAATTTTAAATTATTGTTTTAGTTGGATCTGTGTAATGTGTAATAAGATAACTTTTGTATATTAAAAAAAAAATACAATTTTTTATTGGTATGTTTGCATACAATAAATAATGGCTTATTTATTTCCAGCAGATCTTTATTTTATTTATTTATTTATTTCATAAAGACAAACAGCCACATACATAAAAAATCTAAAAAAATACATTTAATATGAAGGCCTATATTATGATTATGGCTCTATTTTATGACATATACCTTTAATATTTCTTTAATTTTCTGTTTTTATCGCCTGTTCGATTTCTGCTATTCAATGACGTCATCATTTGCCAATAAATTATGATTAGAGGCTTCTTTCATGCGGCGCTGACAACCAGCTATACCACTTACTATTTCTCAACTTGACAGCTTAATTTGCAATGTATTGCTAGTGCTCAACCATGCATAATTACATTATTATTTCAATTACTTTAAAAAAAGGGTCTAGACTGTTATGCTAGTTGATGTGAAAAGGAATTTCCTGAAGTCCTCTTAGATTTTCACTCGTAAAAATATTGATAAAAGTTATCGCCGGCTCACCTTCTTATAAAAATAAAGCTGAGAAAGCTCCTGGCTTCAAGGCACTCTTATTTTTGAAGGCGAACATATAATACGGCTAGGTGAAGGTGGGTTACGCTTGTTTTACAACACTTTAAAACAAGGCACTTACTCGACTGGGGTATCACGAGCGGCCACGAAAGAATGCCAAGTTTATGCACCTATGTGCCGGGCAGGACTGTTCTCTCCTCTGGCCAAATAATTAAAACTTTTTACGGTCCTCCTCAGCACTGTGTAAAGATGCTACGGGCACGATAACCACGCCAACTTAGCACTAAACTCCGGCGGAAGGCATCTTGAATTTGAAATGGTTGCGTTAGAACTCTTAAGTATATACGGTGCTGTAAAAACCTGAAAACTGGGATAGAATACTGAACAAGAACTAATAAAACTACATGGAATATTTTTGAACGATTTCAATAAGAAATACAGTTCTATCGATTACTTATTTTGGTCTTGTTTATAGCGAGCACAAAAGTTTATCCTCCGAAACAGTCGCACACTAAGTAAATACAACGTCAACATAAACAAGAAAAACACTTAACAATTGAGGCACTTCATGAAAGAGTGAAATGTCCTGAATACAAATTCTCGTTCGGTTTTAATAGTTCGCATAAATATGCATAGACAGGGCAATTTATTTTTACGTATGGGGAGATGAGTTGATATCAATTTCGACGCTGGTTTTTGCCAAAGACTCGGCGTTTAAACATTCAAACAACGTTAATGGCGATCGGCGATATCACAGGCGGTATGGCGAGACATGATTGCAAATTAAACTCGTAAAATGCATCATCTGTATTATCGCGATCTACTCGAACATTCATACCAAAAATAGCTTGTTTTGACATTATTCCTTCCTATAATTCAGTGGTTCTTAACCTTTTTTGCATGAGGGACCATTTTACCAAATTTCCGTTTTGCCAAGGACCACCCAGTTTGTTTATCTATACTAATAAATTATAAAGAGGAAAGATTTAATTAATTGTTTCTTTGTTTGTTTGCATTTAATGGGCTCCGAAACTACTGAACCGATTTTAATTAGACTTGGTAAAAGATACAATAGACCTTGGGGGAGGACAAAGGTTACTTTTTAGCGCGGGAAAATTCCTCAACCCCACGAGAAAAACTGTTAACGCGGGTGGCGCCAGAGGGCGGAAAGCTAGTTGCTAATAATATACGGTACCTAAATGTATCATGTTGTTCCCTTATTTACGATCGCTTCTCGGACCACTTGGAGTGCCTCCAGGGACCACCAGTGGTCTGCGGACCACCGGTTAAGAACCACTGCTGTAATTATTGCAAAAATGAAGTGTAGTTGAAAATATTTGGAGATAAGTAGAAAGATTTTGAAGTTCATCTTGACTGAATAAGTAAAACTGGGGAACTGTAATAAAAATTCGGTTATTACCTGATACGACAAATAAGCGATTGAGTGGCGAAAGGTGGCATATCGTCGCGTGTCGGGAGCATAGTTGGGACGTACGTTTATGGCCGGTTATGGGGAACACACGTCCCGTACATTTACGACATTAAGTGATGTGCTCGTTTCCGTATAATTCAGAGTCGCTTTACAGCGTCGTTTTCGTCCATCGTAAAGACTTTTAATTATTTCTGACGAGGCAAAATTTGACCTGCTCTCACATAAACCTTCTGCATTCTTTGCACCAGCAGTTAAGGGAAGCGTTCCACTTTTATACCGTTTGCTTTAAGGTACTGTAAAAATAATATTGCTGATGGACAGATCCTATCTCTGTGCATTTATTTTCTGTGTTAGTTCGAACAAAGTACAATATAAACTGTGTTTTCACTTCTAACTTCTACTGTGGCAATATGATTCACTGAAAACGAAACAATGTGCTTTGTAAGCTGATTAGAAAGTTGTATGCTGAATGGCAAAATTCAAAACACGTTCCAAAGTACCTAGCTATAGTACTTTAAAATAAATATATCGACAATTTTTTTAATAATATAATACTTTCTACCTTTACCCAGGTGGTCTCCGAAGGTGTACCATTGCCCACTGGCAATAAGGGATATTTTCACACGTAAAGTCGCCCAAGTAACTTCTAATAGAATTAAATATAAAATCTCATGCTTATAATGCCTTCGAAGCTTTTTATTAAATTTATTTTTAAGCCTTCTTAACCTATGCTATTATTGATCGTATAATTTGTATGTATAAATATCTTATTTTATTTTTGATGACGTAACTAAGCCTAAAATTAAATAAGGAGATCCGAACATTTTCCTGTATCGCTGATTGGCTGTGTTAATTAATGTTACACGAATTTATTTTATTCCTACAGTTTGCTTCCGGAAACGAGTTGAGTAGAAACATAAGAAAAACGGCGACCGTTGTTTTTCAATACAAAAGATAGTTATTTCGGTTTTTGTATGGAATTAAAAAAGCACTATCGTAACCGAACAAATGTTATAAATGAAGGTATTAAATAACTTTACTAACCTAACTTTACTTTATCCAGAACATTTTATTATTTTCTTCTTGTATTCTACGAACTAATAAGAACTTGTTTACAGTTCTGACAAAAGCATCGACGTTAATTAAAAATTAAAAGAAAATTAACATCGCGGTCTACCACAAGCCTTGTTTATTTAAATATAGGTCGATAGACCGATCGGAGCAAATAGAAATGCCATTGCATCACACTTTTGCATTTTATTAATGAAACGAACCAATCAAAGTAATAACAATATAATTTAGATAAATCGATTGAAATAAAAAAGACACTGTCATTCATATAAATGAAACTGACTAAATGACATTTGAGAAGAAAGCTGCGACCCATTATTATGAAAAAGACTATTGAAATTTATTTTTATTATGTCGCTTTTGTATATCACTTGATATGACAGGAATTGAAAATACTTATTTAAAAATAACCAGTGCTACTTAGTGAAGTAACTTGATAATGGAACAGAAAATGTTGTTGAGATGAGACTCAGGAGGGGGGTTGCTATGGAGATCTATTCATGTCAAGATAAAAAGGTGTGGGTTTTCTATTGAATTCCGTACAAAGCGATGTCACTATAACACCCGTTTAGGTGTAACCCTTTGTCCAAGAGCTTATTCTAGTATGAATATATTGATTAATTTAAAAACAATATCTGAGTATTTGTTTTCAATTCAAAATCTATTTAGCTAAGCACTAAGCATGTAATTTCAGTATTTGCTTAGCTGTCACTTACATTGTATTTCGAACCCATCATCATTTTGCTCTTCAAATATTCATTACGAAAATTTATAGGAATTAATCGTAATAAAATAAAGTACTTACGTGGATACATAGCTATCTACAATCCTACAGTACGTTATAACAGAGATTGGTCCGGGGAGTGATTAGCCAGCCTCACTAGTAAGCAATCCAATTTGGTTCAAGTTGAACCAGTATTTTAAATGTCGGTCAAATCTAATAAAGTCAAATTAGGAGCCGATGTACCGCCTTTGTCTGGCTTTGGACAGAGTCGGGCGCTCTACCGAATTAGCACGAACATGTACGGGTAATTCGCTGGATTCTGTGCATTTCTAGCTCATTATTATGCGATTAGTATAAACTAGAATACTGCCTGTATTGGTAACTTTAGAAGTAGACGTTGAAGTCCATTTAAACATCTACAAAAAACATTACTTCGAAAACAATTGAACTGGTTTCAACGTAAAATAAGCAAAATGTATATTTAAATATATTTTCATTCTTAGAACGTTTGAAAATTCTGAACAAAACGTCGCATTGTGAGCATCTAGAAATAAGTAAGATAAAAATGCACGATATTTTCTAAACACATTCGTATACAATTCCGAAATGAAAATCTAGAGGAAGCAAATAGTAAACAGTGGAACAAGTGTAAGTGTAGTCGGCTAGTGCAGTAGGTAGGTACTGCAGTGAGTGCATCAAGTGCATGAGTGCAATACGAAGAATGACGTTCGCTAGTCCATAACTCAACAACAGCTGCACCGAGATTGAGGAGCGAGGCTAAGATGCTCGCAAAGCATAACAATATAACTCGTAGTCAGTTAATTTGATTCTAAGACTTGTTTTCTTCCACTCGTCACACAGGTCAAGTAAAAAGCGGCTTAGGAATTTCTTTTACGTTTCCAAGAAAAGTTTATTTGTGAAAGTTGCTCGAAACAGTTGACTGAGCATGCTCTTTTAATATCTGCTAAATTATCACTTACACCTTGTTTTATTTCCAAATAAACGAGATTCTCAGATCAGAGCCGTATAATTAATATATCTAGCATGAACAGCAGGCAGCTTTAAATTTAAACTCCGATCCGGTCCTTTTAAATTAAGAAATGTTTACTCATTAGATGATTGCGCTAACTTTTACCTCTGAAATAGATGTTAACCACTAGGCCAAACATTGCACAGTGGACATCGACCAGCGGAGTCATCCCGCAGCTAACTAGATCTTTGAGCCGAGTTTGGACTTCGGTCTGATCGTGTTTGCGCACTGTGCGAGCTCGCTAGTTAGACTCGGGTTGGGGCCACCGTTCTTTGTGTTTTCACAACTTTGCTAACTAGTTGTCACGCGGTGATCTTTAACGATTCAAACTAAACCGCGGTTTGCTGCCAATTTTTAAATTCAATGTCAAGAAAAACTACAATATTGTTAATTTTAATCGAAAATTATGAAAATAATTATTTATTAATCGTGCGACCGCTATGGGCTGTTAAAAAAGAGGTTCTATTGTTCATTGCAAAACTAAGTAAGTTTAAATTTATAAAATTCAATTTAACACATCTGGGCTATCCTAGTACAACATAGACCTAAATAATAAACATGTGTAGATTTAATAATTAAGTTCTCGTGAAATAAAAACTTCAGTATTAAGTACTGAATCCATTAATTAACCATTTAATTGATTTTGAAACATAACTGTGCTTTTACTTGTCATGAAATGTTTACTTGTTAATGCACAGAGAGTAAGCGATAATACAGCGAATCCGTAGCACTGCTCCTGCCATTATAAAAAACTTTTAATTAAGCTGGCCATTATGCGTTCGCGACTAAACGCAAATATTAATATCTGAGTTCAAGTTCATTTCGTCTCTGTTTCAAAGCAGCAACTTTGATTTGCGGTAACATTAATTACTTGCTAGTTTCGTAAATTGTTTTGGAACTTGCCCAAGAGCCAAGATTTTTGCGCGTAAATTTTATACCGATTATTTTTTATATGTATTTAAATTACTAAGTCATAATAATTTTATACAGAAATACTTTAAGACAGAGAAGATAAACTAACATATATTCATTTATTAAAATAGTTTTCGATAAAAAAATATGATAATACAAATACTATGTTAAAAGATGATGGATCTAAATGCGTTTTTCATCTTCATAAGCCAGTTGAAATTCGAACACAATATGAAGTTTAAGCTATCGTTTTATTAGCAGCGCACGTGTCGGAATGTCCCCCCTCACCCCAACATAGATGTGAAGGGGGAATTAATTTTTCACAGGCGGCTGTTAGCGGCGCATTATAACAAGACAACTTCACACTCTCGGCCCGGTAATCCTTGAGCATTTCCACGCGCTAATCTGTATGAGGGGCTTTCAATACGTTGCACATTATATAGAAAAGTTTGCGTGAAAATGTTTGAAACTCCTAACCGGAGAAGTTGCTGTTAATGTATTTCCTCTTTGTGTATGAGTGCGCACGTTAAATACAGATGTTGCTGCTCTAAGAGGTTTATTTTGTTTATAGTCGTTTTCGAAAAGCTTACGACTTTAGAGTCATTTACTGCTGTTGTTGCGTGAGGGAAAGGAATATAGGTACAGACTGGTTATAACCGAATACAAGAGGCGTTTTTGTTACCTATGCTTGTATTTTTCACTTGGGCGCGAAATAGTTATCCAGGTCAACCACGGAAAGTCAACAACAAAATGCAGACTAATCTACGAGGTTTTACCTACATCTGTCTATCTATTTTCGCCGCATTAGTGCTAAACCACAACGTTAGAATAATAATGAGTTCCTAATAATGTTCTCAGAAACAAAGTAAATATTTCCCTATGTAGCTTTAAGAAACTTATACGAATCCAATTTATTTTCCATTTCCTCACTTCATGAAAACTTAAATATGCTCGCGAGGTAAACCACTTTGAAAGCCATCCTTTTGATCGTGCCTATCTCTTTATGCATAGCTCTATCCAAATTTGATACTTGTTGATTTTCATTCCTTGGCAAGTGCCCGTTTTTACGGGGAGACTTTCAAAAGTTAACATTATTTTGGAACCTATCACTTTTCATGCAAACAAAGGTGAGTGGAAGTTTTCTCCTCTGTTGTATCGAAACGGCAGATTGCATGTTTAGTTTAGGCATGCATTTGTTTCTCAATGTTATCGGAGATGATACAAATTGTGCTCTTATCTCCTCTATAAGGAATACAAGAGAATCAGTCCACTGCACTATAGGGCTGCGTGCAAAATAAAGGACAAAAACTTCAAAATGTAAGAAAGTTCTTTTTTTATTAGTAGTATAGAGACGTGTTAAAAGGCGACCCAAGGATGTTACAAGTACTGATGTACGATAGTACTTATAACATCCTTGAGGCGACCCGATCATTTCAACAACTCAGTTATTTGGTACTGAGATATCTTTGTTTTTCGTCAGTTTCGACCAAGAAAAGCTGCATGCCCTTCCGAGCAATCACAACCCTGGGACAACCCCCCGTACCTCAGCTTATAATTATAATTTGTTTCTTAAAGATTTACATGTATCACTTCTCTATCAGAGAGGTGGGAAAACCATGCTTCTGAGGTCTCTATGTAAAAAGTCAATCACTTTTCCGAATATTTTCACAATAACCTATCTTATGGTATTCATAGATCAGTAATAGGTATATTACTAATCATGGTATTATTGGCTAATATGCAAAATGGCCTATGCTGTTTCGGGAAGTATCAGACATAAATATTTATAAGGCGTATATTTGGTAATAGTCAATCAGCACATTAACCGACATTATCATACCAATTCATACTAATATTATAAATAAGGAAACATTTGTATTTTTGTGTGTGTGTGTGTGCAGGAGCTACATTTATCCTGAGTAACATAGCATAGGCTACCTTTTACCGCGGGAAATGCCTCATTCCTAGGGGGAAAAACTGTTAACTCGGGCGGAGCCGCTGCGGAAAGCTATTAAGTATGAACTTTAGTCGTAGGTATTATTTTCTTAAACCATTTTGTGACCTGCCCGAGTAGCATGAAACACTGTAACAAGAGATTATCTCACATTTAATAGTCAAAAGCTGTGAGAAACTTGCCTTATTTCAATGTTATCCGATAACAAGATTATAGTTTATATTTTGTCACGCGTGAAACCTTATACTAGTGGCTGTTTTCAGTTTTTGTCAGCCCTATCAAAATGTTAATAAGAATTCAAAAGACAGTACTGGTTACAGGCTCTGGGTTAATCCGGATAAGCGCAGTGAATCGGGAAGACATCATTTCATTATGCCCCTATAGCGAGTAGCGACATCTTCCTGTAAGACAAAGATCTCCATACTGCTGCTCCCCTAATCTCCGTAAGTAATGCGTGTATTTTACCATCTTCGTTTGTATCCTTGTATTGACTCTGCTTGTTTTTTATTTACAATAACCGAGTAAGAAAATAATTATAATGTGGAACGGAGAATTCAATGTATAAAATAAAGAAAAAAACAGGATGCTTTTGATTTTAAGAATGAATCGTTTTGTACCAAACAATAAAATTAATAATTCATATTGAATTGTTCCCTCGAATAATGTAAAATTTCCCAATACAATGCGCAATCAGAGTGTAAAATCATTGGACATGACTAATGAGTGCTAATTTTAGCATATTGTTTCCTTGATGACTATGATTTGCATTTTATGTGATTGTAAAACTACTTTTATTCGACTAACCACTGGAATATTATTGTTATATTCTTTTTAGTTTTGAAAAAAATATATATGTCCGCCTGCCTGTATGTCTGTTTGTACACTCTGATCTCCTATTTAAATGAAATTTTGCACCATATATCCCCGGTCAACATCTTAGATACTTTTTACCACAAAAGAAAAAAAAAGAAGTCTTTAATATAAAGGGATCTTCACTACTATCTAACTGACATGTCACGCGAATTTCAACAAAAAAGTGAGAGATGTTTCAACTTTGAAATTAGTCAAAGTGGATGGTGGAAAGGTATCCGTATAACATTTTTCATTCAAAGCAGGCGTCGTTTGCGATGCACTAGAAACTGGAAACTTTATGGATTGTGCATGAGACACGAATTAACTTAGAAAAGGAGTTCGACGGGCGTCACACACACACAGGTACCGCGCGCCTTGAGCGGAATCACAAAGAGCAAAACATTAACACGAGCTAGTTACTTATCTGAAAAGCTATTGCAAAGTTTTGTAGAGTAGAGATAGAGATACAGCCAGGAATCGTGTGTTGGCAATTGAAAACTTCATCATTTCGAGGAAATTGCAAATAAGTAACTCAATTTTAAAAAATATTGGTATATTTAAGTATTCAACTATGTAGTAACTGCATATTATTTTAAAATCTACAAATAAATTGTCTAATTGACAAATTTATGCAAGGTGTAAATCAAATAATTAAGTGACTTATATAGAAGCAAAATAATTGTCAATAATATAGAAATCTATTGTGTAAAGGATACATAAACCTCGGTCTTATTTTATTTCTTAAATATGTCATAGAATTAATGTACTTCCACTTTTGAGAAGCAGCTACAAATGGCAAATATCCTGGGCAAGAATTACAGTGTATTTTCTTTGGTAAGGAATCAGTTAACTCGAAAGAAGCAGGTTCAGCAATACGAGCAGATGCTACCGGAGAGAATGGGATATGTAGACTGAAAGGAGATGAAGAAAAACCTGTGCTTTCTGAAGAAGGCCCAGAATTAATTGGCGTATGTGTATGCCGTTTTTTGTGCTTAAGCCAGTTTTCATATTCTTCTTCTAAATCTGCATCACTGATTTTAACGTCTATGTCTCCCGGGTCAGGCAACTTATCCTTGTTCTTATCTTTTAATTTCTGATTAAATAGTACTTTCAGTATGTCTTTCATTGACCCTAATACGGCGTCCGTATTCAAATCATTAACCTTTTCAACTTCTTTTTTTCCTTTGGGAAGATCTTGGAGTTTGTTACTTTCTGATAGCATGTCATTGGTTTTAGACCCAAGTTCACTTAAAATTTGTAATAATTTATCAGCGTTATCATGTATTTCTGGAAACTTTACGCCAGTGCTGATTTGAGTCGGGTAATCACCAGCATGATTTTTCAAGAGACTGTGTTCTTGCACTTTGTAATTTTTTAATGGAATTCCTTCCCTTCTATCCTTTTTTGGTGTTACCGCATCTTCTTCTATTGGTTCTATTTCAATAATAAAATCTTCCTTTATTTGTTTGCCTGATTCTTCGTGTACATTATCTGTAGTACTTGGATTTGTGGTCACGGCAGGTAGTTCAGTTTTTATTTTTGGCATGTCTTCTTCTCCGTTATTTTCACTATTCGACTTTCTGATAAAATTTTCTATAACATTGACAGTTTTATTTATATCAGAGAACGAAGAATTTAAGTAAACTATTTTGGAATCGTTATTTTTTTTATTAGCTACAGTTTTATTTGTAACGGTATTCTCAGCTTGCTTGATCAACTTATTCAAAGTATCATCCAGAGTTTCGGAGTTGTCTGCTGTTGTGAGCACTGTCATTAGTAGGATTACAGTTAGTGTGATATTTGTTATTCCAAATATAAAACACGCCATTTTTATTGTTAACAAAAATAAACCAAGAATTGTAATCACTTCATAATATGTGCCTATATTCCTAATGACAGTCGATGAATATCTGTTCTATTTAGTCAAACGGAAACATAATTGATCACTTTCGGTTTTATACTCAGTTCATACCTTTTAAGAAATTTAATTAAGGGTTCGTTGATTACTTCATGGACACAGTTTCAATTACATTCTTGCACTAATTAACACAATTTGTTCAAGTAAAAAACTAGTACTACATTACGTTAACTAGGTAACCTACATCTTAGAATGCCTGCCTATGTATCTACTTTAATTAATTAAAATTTCTTGATGTCAGACAAAAGGAGCGAAAACTAGCTGGAACCGTTTTAATTTACGCAATAACAATTTACAAGTGATTGCAAGCTGAAAAAAGCAATCTTAGTTATAGCTGCCTTGACGTCGGGCAGAGATGGCAAA
Organism: Teleiodes luculella; assembly: GCA_948473455.1. NCBI lineage: Eukaryota > Metazoa > Arthropoda > Insecta > Lepidoptera > Gelechiidae > Teleiodes > Teleiodes luculella. The sequence continues at coordinate 6,321,502 of OX419592.1, read as the reverse complement.
CAGCTCGGTTGCGCTGCATTTCAATCGGGTGTATTTGTATTTTATTGGAGCTGAGCCGCTAGCTGAGCAGGCAACAGGGACTGACTTCACAGTTCATTGCTGTGTGCCTTCAGTGGCCATTTTGAAAACACTTCCGAAGAATGGTAATGGATATTATAATTGAACTGAAATGTTGGATGTATTGTCGTGTCATGTTCTTGCTTAGCCTGGGTGAGTAAAGACGTCCGAGGTTTAGCGGCTAGCAGCGACCAAAGCTTTATTATTGACTTATTTTTATGAGTCTTATTTAATAATAACCGATATTAATACTTCACTGTTCCATTGTTTGTAAGCATACCAAAAGACAAGTTTTACAGGGGAATGAGTGTCAGTTCAGGTAGCAAGACACTGGCTCCCATCAAACTAAGAAACGAAAATCTAAATATTATGCTACCGCACAGAAGAAAAGGAGAGACACTTAGAAAAAAATCGATATTGTCGACAAGTACCTACACTACACTAATCTACAAAGTTTGTACAGATTCCAGTGAAATCAGTTCTACGGGGTGGGTCCTGAAGACTTGTAATACAGGTTCGCACAGGCTCCAGTCTCCCACAACATTTACCAAAGGAATTCCTAATTTAAGTACTACTTACTAATGTATCCTTATGCTAAATGTTATATGGAGAAATAAACAATTATTATTATTATTATTATTGTACAAAAAGAGGCTTTCGTTGAATGCGTTAAGTTTTTTCCAGTCACCATCTGGATATAAAGTGTTTGCTCAAGAAACTTCATTGCTGTCAAGACTATTTACAAACTGTCTATTACTACCTGAAGCTAGAAGAGAAAAACGTTGTACAAACAAACATAAAAATTGTAACTGGCGCTCATTTGAATTTTTTTGTTAGTAGGTATTTGTTTTTCTGTACTATTAATCGTTGTTCTAAATTAAATAAAGATCCATAGACAATCATATAACACAAATAGATAAAAAACACAATTGCTCATTACATAAAATATTATGTCCTGGGCGGAATTCGACTCGCGAATCTTTTAGAGGCAAACATACCGCAGCACAAAAATAAAAAATAGTCAATGCCACCGAAACTACTAAAGAATTTGTATTTCAGAACTGTATGAGACTGTTTATTTATCAGATGCAGTATGTGTTTCCAGCACATTACATGGGAAATCGAATGAGCATCTAGCTAGCGGCCAGGCTGCATATTACTGGCCTACGTTGACACTGCCTGCGTCGTGTGTGTCCAAACCGGGCCGTTGGAATAATTGAGGTGTACATTTTCACTTTGTTCCGTTTCCATTCGATTAAAATCGTTGTACCTCACTTGTACACAACCTATTCGGTGTTTACTAAACGATTTGGCCGGTTCGACGGTTTGTGCACCCGAGCGCAAAATTTTTTGTACAGATTCATGAATTCAACAGCTCCGTGCTTGCCCCTTTCATTTCATAGCTTCACCGTTACTACGGAAAAAGTTTTAGTTTGCTGCAAAGTTGGGCAGACAAGCGTTCGCGACAGGGAATTTCCTTATAACATAAAAATTAATGTGTTATCATAAAATAAAAACAACAATCAAGCAGTAATTGCAATAATATTTTTAAAGTAAACGGGTACGGAGGAGTAAAAAACTGTGGCAAAAAAAAAACGACGATGTAATCGGTAGAAATAACTTTTTCGTCATATATAAATGTCAGTAATGACCAAAGCCATCTAAAGCTAAAAGCATGGTCAAGTCTCGATAAAAGATGTTCAAAATTTTGCGTTTAAACTTGGCTAATGTAAAGCAATAACTTTAACTTTTAAACCGGTTTAGTTACAGGGTAGTTTCAAATTAGATTGGGTAGTGGGACCCGCGACTCGTCTCCGTACATTTTACGGGCGTCTAATAAAATTTTTATCGTGTAACAGTAAAGAAGCAATCAGTCGGTTGGATATTGGCCTGCGGTCCGTAAACACGTGGATTTTTATGTCCGTGCCGCGTTCACTGTGTGCTGTTAACGCGATTCATAGATTATCTACTGCACTTTTCTCGATTGTTTTTGATCAATAACGTCAAGCGGATTCTTCAAGCACAAATCAAATTAAACTTTTAAAAGTATTCAGATAGGTAGAAGTAGTCAGAGAAGAAAACATAAAGATTAAAAAAACATTGCTTTTATTCAATAAGCAAACGGTCACGCAGTATTGATATTACCAGGAACACAGAGCGTCCTCGGAGCTGGTCACAAACAGTCGCTGATTCCGGCCGCGCTGTACAAATTGCAGAGGCAGATCCCGCGGACGGCGGCGCGATCACGCGCGGCCCCGCTAACGTTTGGCCAGGCTTACTGCTGTATGCTAATGTGTTTACTGCTGCCTGACGACAGCCTTCAGTGTTCGAGGACACGCAGGACCAGCCAAACGAGTGCATCTACCCAGACTCGGCTTAAACCTCACATGATCTACATAATACAATGACAATTACATTAATTTATTGCAATAACATTATCAATAAAGTACGTAACGTAATTAAGATCTGAATATTGATTGGTACAGCATTTCACTTCACTTAGCGAGTGGGTTTCGAGGTTTAGGCCTTCGGCTTCTGACATGGCTCGTGTAACGCCTACATTCGTAACGTAAATAGTAGGTAACCGGGACCAATGTCTTTATTTACGTGCCGTCCGAAGCACGGAATCGTCTTTCTTTTCGGACAGACAGGTGATTCAGCCTGCAATGTCCTACCCAACGTGGGAAAATTCTCACAAAGTGATATTTGTTCGACGTGACCCCACCGGGACTCGAACCCGGAACCTCCGTAACGTGAGGCAAGTATTTGACCACTCGACCACAGAGGCTGTATTGGTAAATTGGTACAGCAATGTTAATATTGTATTTCACCAAGCTTCTTATAGAAAACATAAAGAGAGAGAAATCCTACCCTTATACCTATCTACCTACACATTAAACAGGTTTTGAAACAATAGGTACAGTCTGCAGTTAAAGCAACTCCAGCCGCCTTCCTAAAAACACCTAAACAAAGCCTAACTTATAATAGTGTGTTCGGTGCAATTGGCAGCTAATTTTTGCTGCAAACCAATGTGCAATGTGACAAATTTTTAATAGCTTCTCGTTGTTAGAAAAAGCTCTAGCGAATGCGGAATTACGCAATTAATATATGGAGAATATTATAGCGGCTCTTAAAATGGACGTTTAAACGAAATGGCAAGACATGCTTGGCTCTAGGGGGTGTGAAATATCTATCGCATCTCACACGGTAAACGCGAAATTAACATCCAGTTGCGGGTACATGAGTGTCATAAAGGTGTTATATTACTTTTAATATGAGAAGCTGGGTAATATCCGCGCGGGTTCCCCAATCCTTGGCTACGTCTGTCCCGGCCGCAATAAAGTCCGGTTATGTCATAATATGCATATGTGATGAACCTGCCTGCGACGCGGACTTGGAGTTAGCCAAATGGTTCCGCATTTGAACTTAACCGTTACGAACGACGGTGCACGCGAAATGGAATCTTCTCCGCTTTAAAAACTAATCATAAAGCGTTCTCGCTTTTGATATGCTATAGCAGTGAACTATAATTTGCCGAGAAACAGATAGAAATGCAATTAAAGTGTTTATGAATGTTAATATAACTCCGCGGAATAAATAAGCTGTGACATAATGTACTACATATTTTTAAGATAAAACACTAGTAATGTAATGATATTTTAAAACTTGCGTCTCGACGTGGAATTTATTCTGACTAATTGATCTTCTCCACAAGCGTACGCCACTTTAGAACAGCCAACAATGAAGTCTGCTTCTTGGTGTTCTTAACTTTGACGTCAAAAATATTTTGTAAATTCTAAATTCGAATAAAACATTTTGATTTTGACATAGTTGACCAAAGTATAGGGTTAACTAAATTACGTTGGTACTAAACTAAGTGTTTAAAATAATGTTATGAACGCAGAGCACCCTAAAGCTGTTTGAAATGGAATCGGTTATTGGAATAATAATATTAGAATAAATAACGAGTTGCTAACTGCGTCGGTAATCGAATGAAGGTAGAGAGCACTTTGTGCTGGCATCAACCGATACATCGACATCATGTTTTTGCATTGGAAATAATTCATAAATAATTAACGAAGTATATGTGGATCGTTGAGTGGGAACAGATGGAAATGCGCTCGGTAAATGGACTGAAAACCGTACACGGGTTAAGCTAAATACCTGCCAATGATACTCGTAAAGTTGTTGGTGGTCGGTTACCAATGGAAAGTCAGATCTGTCGACAATCCAATAGCACTTCAAAAAACAGTTTAAATTATGCCAAGAATCTTATTATATTTTTTATTTTGCCGACTAAATCAAATGATTGGCCCTTCAACTTATGCGTTATTAATAAAAGTTATGTTATGTTATGAATGTGGCGTTATTCTTTAAGCTTCACGCTAAGAGAATTTCCAACCATTTCTCTATACGCTACAGATTTTAGATTCTACAGAATTCTATTTTCCCCGAATTCAATGTTGATTACCTTTGATGAAATAATACGAATAATTTAAGATAAAAAAAATTACGGTATTAAAATAAAATTGCTGTAGGTACAAATACCTAAGTAAAGTAAGTAACTAAAAGCATACACACAAAGAGCACAGATTAATAAATAGTTTGCAAAGAGACAATACAAAAAACGTATATTAAGATTTTTATCTTTTACGTATAAGCACTAATAACAGTTTGCATTTATGCATACTTGTGATAGAATGTACAATATGTCCCAATTCTTGATTCAGATATACTTATTTTATAACATCTGCCTGTGTAAAATTCAGGGAAAAATACTTTCGTTTCTTGTTTCGAGGAAATTCAATTACGCAGAATTACGTTTTCAGTACCAAATTAGTAGGTAATTTCATATAGGTATACAGAATGTAAATTTATTAGAGCACAATCTTTTAAGGGACGAATCCACCCATGAACTGAACAAGTTTCCCCAACAAAATGCCTAAAAATCTTAAAATTCAAATTCTACTTTTAATACAAACTTGTGTCACTTCGACTACTTTGTATGAAAAGTTGAATTTTAATTATCAGATTTATGTTCCTTCCTCCTTGGCGAAAGTTATTCAGTTTCATGTGTAAGTTTATCCCCTAAAATATTGTGCGTTAATAAATTCACACCACTGTGTAATAATAATATGTCAAATAATGATGAATCAGAAACCTGATCAATTTTAGACGTCTCGATATTTGCAGGTCACAAAGATTGATCACTTGATTTTTTATGTAGATAAAAGTACATCGTTATATTTTTGTTAAATCTTTCATAATATTGGAAGAAGCGGTAATATTTCAAATGATTTTATTGTGTAATATTGACAAGTGATGTACATAATAATATATGCCCTTCTTTTGTAGATAAATGCATCCAGACACAAGGCAAGTGCTCATCACACGAATGTTTGCCCTGGACGGGATTCGAACCCTGTACTTCAAAGGCAGGAGTACTAAGGTTATTTTTAGGTTCCTAGTTCTACACAAACAAAGTCGTAACCTATTCATAAAATGTACAATTTTCAATAGTCCAATCAAATAACCAAGAACGGTTATCACGTAATGAAAGCCCAGTGAAACGTATTACAAAATCATCGAATGAATTTGTGCATACATTTTGTAATGAACTGGTGACAATCGACGCGCTCGTTGTGATGATGACACAAGAGCTCACAATTTACACCCGGCCGAAGCTAATCAGGTCTCATTACGCATATTGCCGTTTCGATTCTACAGTTACAAATTATTCCTGTTTGTTCTTAAGCCGCATCCACACAGCCAGCGACGAGCTTTCAGGTCTCGCCATTCTGCTTACGTATGGTAAGCCTGATAAAAAAGGTAAATCAATGCTAGATATCGAGCATTACCGAGTATGGTAGAGTTTTGGTCTGAAATCTCCTCTTGGGGATTTACCTATATATTTTTGTCTGATCCTGCCACAAATAGTAGAATCTATGCTAATGGGGTAAAAAACAATGATCGATGAAATCTGGTATTGGCACAGAATACTTATTTATACTTACATACATATAGTATTAGCTGCGTAGTTTTGATGTGTTTTTTATACGATAAATAAAATACGTTTTATATTTTAGATTTACGTATCTGAAGTTAAAATGATTAATTACAGCGTGTTATTTCTTATAATAACAATAAAAGATAATTTAGTCTATTATGAAAAAGCTTTAGACGAAGCGAAACCACAAACGGATAGATGCGAGAATAATCATATCGAGCCAGTCCGCAATCATTCCGCAGCACTCATGTCAAATTCGGGAGTCAAACGCGACGCGATAAATCCATCGGATTAATATAACATTAATATTAAATCCGGGGAAATAAACATAAACGTTTTGTCGGCATTGTGTTAATGTTACAAGTGCTCACCACACATTGGCTGGGTGTCGGGCGGAATAGAGAGGTAAATTTAATCGAATAGTTGCGGCGCGGCTAAATTTGTTCAAACAAATTAACGTGGGGTGCGATTGGAAAATCTAACCGAACACTGAATAAAACGAACTGGTTTTATATTGTGATTCGATGTATAAAAACAGTTGTTTTGAAACTCGACATTAAAGGCGATTTAATAAGTTCAGAGTAAGTCAGCAATAATGGTATGATGACAATAGTAAACGCATAAATATTTAACTTAAACTTTTAAAGGACCGCACGGCCTGCGAATGGATAGCTGGAATTGAATAAATTATTTACTGTTTTTCTGCATCGAAAGCTCATTAGGTACATTGCGTACACATAAGTAATTCAGTGATGTGGGCAAGTCTATTACAGGCTTCAACTCCATGGCAATCGATCGATGACAGACGTGTAATGGGGAATGTAAAGATTTTATAATCATTACCATGTTTTCATGATAGATTATATAATTTCAAAAACTCAATTTCATTGTTTTAATTTTAGCTATTTACTTTATTTTGGAGATGTGGGAAAAGAGCACTTTATTCTGAGGGTTCACTAGTCAGAAGAAACCTTCAAACTTGAAACAAATTTTGACATGTGAATATATTTCCAACAAGGATTTTATAAGTTATACCGTACAACAGTACTTATATAAAAGTTTATATATAACATCCTTGATTTTCACTGATTTTCACTACGTAAAGCAATCTGCCAAACATCTGACGTCATTCAGATGTCAAAGAAATGCAATGTATTTTTGTCAAAATATAGCGATCTCGCTCTTTTGGTCTCAAATATAAAGAATATTCTTTTTGTGCGCAAGACTGCAAATGGTTTTCCTTTTCGATACAGCCTATCCCTGAAATACAGCATACCCTATTGGTTCATGATAGCCTAATGCTGGTGGGTTTTGCGATCACTGAGCTGTCCTGCTGAGAGTGCCCTACAAAATTTTGATTGGCGCTATTCAATAAGGGCTTTACAATGCATGTGCTCGAAAAGAGCGTTTTCTAAGCAGCCAAACAGTGCGGAAAGCAGCACTTTTCCGCACTAGTGCTTTTTACTTTTCAGTTTTTTTTTAATTTTTGCTCATCCTGTCATTCAGCCAGTCAACCTAACATTTCAGTATTTGAGATATTTTTATTACCAATTGTTACTAATATAAAGGGAACAATAAAAATAACAATTCAATAAACGCGTTTATAATTAGTATAATTACTTCAGAAATTGATTTTTATTGATAAATTACGTTCAAATATTAATTAAAAATTTGCGTGGCTGAATACATTTTACTCATTGCCTTATTGCGATTCGACAGCTTTGCACATGCGCAGTAGATGTTTTTTTCAGCGCGAATGTGTTTTGTTTATGAAGCCCGCCATTTTATACGCCTTTTTAATATAACTGTTTTTTTTTCTTGCACAATGCATTGTAAAATCTTGTATGATACACGTGCGAAAGATGATTTCCGACTCGTGTCGGCTTATACACTCGCTCGCTTTGCTCGCTCGTGAATAAAATGACACTCATCGGAAATCACATACTTTCCGCACTAGTTGCATAAATAGCTATTAACGTCTTGCCTGTGTGTATGTGTATTAGAATAGAACATATATTTCCGCATCTAAGCAAAATGTTATTGGAGGACACATTTTGTGTATATTTATTAGTGAAACCTATTTATATTCGATCTCTAAAGCGTATAGTTGTATTGTGTTTATATTTATAACAAGTTTATTTAAATGGATTTGATTATTTAAATACTTCTTTGATGATTTATAACTTACTATTACAGTACCCGATATTATATACCTAAGAAGTAAAATATTTAAGGATCGTGCATCACTTGCAAAGGTAACAACTTCTGGACGACTGTACCAGATGAGATTATATTTTTTTGTTGTATTCGTTATTGTCAGGACAGGATTTGTATGAACTTTCTGAAACTCGAAAACACCTAATTCTCAAGGGAAATGTAATAAACGTCTAACCTATCTATTTATTTAACTAAAATATGAACTACTCAATAATAATCTTGGCCAAAATTTAACTGTGATCGTCTAAATATTATACCCAATTACGTTGTGTTATTAGAATGATTTCTGTTAGACACGTTTTGAATTTTTGAGAGGAAAACACACACAAAATACACAAAATAAAATAAAATAAAATCAGATGTAAGAAAATGGATAAATAAGCATGCAACTCACAAAACTATCCAAGGCGATAGATGATCCCGATCCTTTCCTCTGTGTCTTCTTTCTTCCGAGCTCAACTTGAACGCTATACACGTAATTATAATAAAAAATATTATAAAGAATAAATGTACCTTGAAATCACTAAAATATTACTGTCCTGAAATAAAATTAGACTCAGAAAACCGGGAAAGGGTATATGGAAAAGACTATATAAGTCTAGAATTAGGATCTTATCTAAAAATTATGAAACCCGGGTCTCCCTTCCGCCCTACAACCCGGCCAAGCTCACAGAATCCTTGACAGACCTAACTAACCCCGTCCTAGTCTATAAAAGAACCAAACCGTCCCTCGATTATACCGATCATCATTATCTCACACTGAACATACATTCATCTCACCTAAAATCGGTCTGCAGACCTCATACACGCGAGTCCCTAAGCCCTAAGTTCACCTGTGATTGGTGACCTATGTCTCGTCTATAATTTTCCATACAATGTTCAACGGCAGAAGGTACTTCAACACAGACGCACACCAGCAGGGTGGCCATACCAGGGATACGTGGCGACACTAGGGCCCCAAGACCAAGCTACAGCCTTTAACCAGTATCAGCATTGCATAGAAAACTAAGATAAGTACTGAGGTGTTTCCCTAGCGCTTGTACCTGCTGCAAGGGGAACTGGCTAGGTCTACCTCCGGAGGCCAGGGCCCGTCGCGTGTGTAGAGAAACAAGTGATTGACATTTTGTAAGTGTGTAAGTTGTATCGGTTTATGGATGAATTTATATTAAAATGTAATGAAAATTTATTATAGAGTCCCTATTCACAGCTATAATGTGCCATGCATATTTTAACGTGTAACATTGCACATTATAGTGTATTTCCTAATTTTGAATATAATGAATTTTATTATTTTTACGATAGTCTCGGTCATTCATCACCTCCTATATTTCCCTAATCTATTTGCGCACAACCCTTAATAGTCCCTATTTAATTGATTGTAATAGCTGCCCTTTACTGCACTGAAATTAAAGGTAAAATGTTCCTAACGATAAAGATAAATTTGTAGGAATAAAATAAACGAACCTCTGCGAACGAGCTACCCCATCAACGATGCCTTCGCCGCACGTCGGACGGAACATCTAGATTATAAAATAAAAACACTGCACTATCACAACACCATACACCACACGCCGCACAAAACACTCCGTCCGCTGCCGCGCTGCTCGCCGTCTCCTCGAATCCTCCTTGTGATTTTCGAACACAATTTTGGCTTCTTAATGTTTTCCGTCAGTTTAACTCTCAATAGACCCTATTACAATGCGTTACAAATCATTTCTTACATTATGGTTGTTTCTTGTTTGAAACATCAACTTGTCTCTCTAGAATGCAAAAAAATTAAGGGCCAGTGTTGAGTAGACGAAACTATGAATAGATTTATAGTTAAATTTTTTCGTTATTCTAACTTACTTAATAAACTGTACTTTTCCAAAGAGTGGCGGTAAAGTTCGTTACAGAAAGTATTACCGAATTCCGACAAGACACTGATCCGACAACAAGCTCCGACAGCTGATAGGTTGGGTTAGGTTATAATATGATAGCTTCAGGACGGACAGCTATTTTATTTATGCATATGATTGTTTCTGTGCACTGTTTATTTTGGTGTCAATATAGAATATTGTATTGTATTGTATTGTAATGCAATGCAAACTTATCGAAACTATTTAGAACAAGCTATAGAGAAAAAAAATGAATATATAGGATCTCATTCGTTGTTTACCGTTAGAGTCTAACGGTTAGACAGATCATGATAGGTGTTTTAAATTAGCAGTAACACAAACATTAACGTAATAAAAGTGAGTACACGTTCGTTTTGAAGTTTGCGAGGTGGGTAATAAATTACGCTTCTAAAAGCTACGGCTGCTACGCCGTAGCCCGTAGCAAAAATCGTAGCAAAGATAATGATGATTCTTCACATTCAGTTATATTTCTTACTAATTGATAATACTCACTAATTAGGTCAAAACTTTCCGATCGATGACAAATAAGCCAAGAGGAGTAAATACATTTGAGGGATTATTGGTAGGTTTTTTTAATTATCGCATCGAACAAATGTATTAGGTACGTTTGTACAGATGAATTAGGACGAACACATACGGAGCGAAACAGTTCCGAACTTGTCATTTTCGCGACGAAACAAGTGAGTTGGCGTACAAAAACTATTGCCGTAGAAGCTCTCTCGGCCCGCTGGCTGCAGTGCGTTTCGTTTGATAATTTCCGTGTACAGGCTTTAATCGAATGAACAACCCCCGCGCCCCGCACCTCGCAGCCGCACCCTCAGACCCCGCGGCCGAATAAATTGTACACCTCGTTTGTCGTGGACAACGGGAAGACTGCGTTTTGGGAGTTATGTCACGTGTAAACAAGCCGAATTGGTTCGCTACAAAGGGAGGCTTCTTTAAAAAACATTGTTTCACAGCGGGTAGTTTAAATCGGTTATTCGCGGCCAGTTTGAAATGAAAAGATCTCTTCTGATAAACGTGCTATTTTTTTTTCTTCTTTTTTTAACTAAGGGCAATAAATAAATTATTAAATTTTGGTACATTACAATTATTGTTATAATAAAAAAAATATATCCACATAAATCAGTTTTTAACATGGACATTAGTTTACAACCAAAGCGATGAAAGTTCGCTTTTCGTGTGGGTCCTATTTCCCGCTGGGAGGAGGGATATATTGCTTTGACAGTGAGAGTCACAGAAAATAATGCAGAATACCTATGCACTTCAATTCCGATCTTAACCGTAGTGGTTCGTGTTATTTTAATCTCATTATTTCTTTGACCTAACCAGTTTGTTAAATTTTTCCAATCCTTTTAAAACAACCTCGCCTTTATGCCATAAGCGTGTATGAGACACTTAGTTTCTATTTACCAACATAAAACAATTAAAGAGAGGAGTATCCTGTTCGAAATTAAGCCCTGCGGCCGACCGGCTTCCGTCGTAATAAAACGCATGCAAAGTTTTTCTTTGCTAAGCGAAGCGGCCGCAGCAAACGGAAGCGAGCAACAGGCTTGATTAAAACACATGTTTACAGAACGCATGTCCTGTCCTGTTAGTATTAGGAGAACTAGGCGCTTTGCTGGCGAGCTTGTGGGCAAACGCAATAATCTAACACGGGCGCGGTTTAAGTAACCCACTTCGATAAACAGCTGTAGAATTCAACACGATATAATCGAAAGGGTGATACATTTTTGTCATCATAATTTTTTAAGGTTCAAAATAGCGAAGCGTGGCTTCAATCTCTCTGGTTCAAAATAAGATTAGGTATTATTATTTTTTAACCTTAATACAAGTAGGTATATATAACCGCTTCCGTCTTATTCATTATTAACCGCCGTTCACGAAAAATTTTAATGCTTCTCAATTTGGATTTTTGCCAATTAAAAATAATTTCTTTCTAATACATAAAATAATGAATGAACACTTATACTATACCTACTAGTTTTTTCCATATCAATATTATTTGTCCTCGACATCATCCACTTAATGATGATGATGGGATACTTACTATATCTATCTACTAGAGCTGGCAAAGGATAATGAGTACCTACAGTTTACATTGCACACCGAATAATCGTGGTCGCTAATGACCGAGCCCCTCGGTGGGGAGTTGCGGCGGTTACACCTATATGCGTTGATAACAAATTGCTTTCGAATTTAGCAGTGGTTTTCGTTGATCGTTCTCCAATAGTTCCAATACCCTATCCGCAAGTCGCAGGCGCCGCTGAACATAACTCAGCGCATTTTTACGTCTGTAAATTATACTTTTACGATCCAAAATCATTTTTATGTTTTTCGAGGAATTTAATATCACGCCGGCTATGCTCGGCACATTCGCTCTTTTACTGCCCTGTAATTTTATTGTTTCCTCAATTTTTATTAACTATCAACGAGCAGGGTTTCGTGTAGTTTGGTACCTTTATGCAGTCAGCTAAGCGTAAGATTCGAGAAATGCTTTACTTCAGATTGATATGCTAGCCATTAGTTGCACGCCGATTTGTTCGGCAGAGTACTTACTATTGTAAGACTTACATACTTATATTTTGCAAAAAAAAACTTTATCTTTATCCAGCTTACAATTAGCTAGGCTAACTTTTCCTGTGGGTGTCAGCTCAGCACTCAGCAATGGGCAGCAGCATTCAACTGTGTTGTCTATCAACGTCATGCCATCCCCAATCCCCTTGCGAAACGTGGGGATTATTGTAACACTTCTATCATCCACCCTAAAGTTGCCTGGTAGAGATCGCTACAAGCGATAAGGCCGCCTTTGGGCACTCGTTTACCCATGTTGTCTATTGGTATTGTTCGTTTTGTGTGTAATAAAGTGTTTTTACTTACTTACCTACTCTATATTCCCAGGGAGAAACATTAGTCCAGACTGTTATAGGCCGTAATAATCCCAGTAGGTACTTTGTTTGCTAGATCTAACTTTGAGGTAGGTACTGATGCAAAACAATGTCATGCATATCATATCATTTAAGCAGGACCCCTTCTGTTGGGCAAATCCAAAACCAACAAAAATGAAATTTTCTGTACTTGAAAGAAGTGGTTTGCTTTAACCAATAGAACGTTTTTACAAAGAACCTGATAATTGCTTAAAGCGATTCCTGCCAGATTACCCCAGCAGTTAAAGGCTCGCTAAAGGCGAAACTACTAAGTAGCGTATTACTTACTTATTTCTTTTAACAATTTCAAAGAAGCTTACAGTTTATCTAAAGCTCTAGCGGTTAATTTGTTCTTCGGAAGAGCAGTGGAGTGCTTTAATTTTCCACTTCATTTTACGGCGTAGATAATGTGTGTTGTATTTGATTTTAGTTTGTTATGGTCGGTTTTTATTCGTTTCGACACAATAGGTAGATAGTTAAACACCGAGGGGTGAGGGGCGCTCTTCAAAAAAAGTAGAGGTTAAAGTTTAAAGAACTACTTTTATTTTAATAAGAAAGAAGTGTTCTCCACATGGAGTTTTGCTTAAGACTAAAATCTTAATATTAATTACTCGTTACTGTAGCGACCCGAGGCACACGGTTATCGCTCCTAGACATGAGCTTGCACAAAAGCTACGCGTGGGCGCTCGGTTCTCGTAACTCCTCCCTCTCTAAGTTCGACGAAATCTTCAGGGGGTACATTCTCCGGCTGATGATTTCGGCGATATAAAATTATCGTAAGGTATGCTATGACGCAAAAGAAAATAATGTATAAGATTAGAGTTCCTAAACTAATACTTCTTACGTTAACCGCACTCTCACTATTGCTCATTTGGTTCACTGTATCACTATCACTTCTTTTCAGGATGTACGATAGAGTTTGAAGATTACGTAAATCGATTTCGTCTAGATCAACGGGTTTCCAAGGAGATGGAGTGGATGAGTTAAAAATTTCAGGAAAATGTATCTCAGGTAATGTAGAGTACAGGATCTTGGAAGCGTTCACGCTGTGGTATCTTAGCGTCACATCGTCTATCTCCACCTCGCAGGTGTCTTGAACTGTAATGATATAGGTTCCTTGTACATAAGCTCTGGTTATCTCGTTTCCACAACGGGTTGTAAGCATGGTATTCGTTTTGCAGTAGAGTATCCATCTGTTGGGATGTATGGGTTCTATCTTAAGTTTCTTTACCTTTACAGGAACAGGAAAGCAGGAAGTGATATTTGCCGAAAACTTCATCAGATCTGCCACACATGTATCTTCCATAGATTTTTGAACAATGGCTTCTTCAAAGCACATATAGAAACCCTTTTCTAGTTCTTTACAGGGTTCAGAGAGCGAAAATGTTTTCGATCCATTTGCTAAAAGATAGGGCTGTTTAGGAATGATAAGGACAGTTAGATTAAAACTATTGGTTACAGGTAGAGGGAGGATTCTGTAGTAGCTGTAAATTTCGTTTCTCACCAAAGGTAGTTCAATGATGAAGATTATCTGATTTTCTTTAGAATACGCTTTTAGCTCTAAACACTGCTCAATTTTAATTAGGTTTTTATAATTTACAACATACGCTAAAGTTTCTCTTTGCTCAATTTTCTTCAAAATAGCCACGAATTCATCTATATCTAAAATTGATTGGTGTAACATTTTCAATTTGCCAAACGCTATAGCAGTTTCAATTTCATCCAATCTTATATAGAGCATCTGAAAGTTATGTAAAAATAAATTGTAAATATGAATTAATCTATTACTAGTCTGGTTAGTTAAGGTTTCATTTAACAGCTTTCTCATTTCCCAAATCTCTTTATCTAATTGCATGAAATTGTTTTTAGTTGAATTTGTATTATTAACAAATGACCCTATCATTTCGGTAATTAAGCTTGTTTTCTTGGAATCTGTAACCTGGTGAGTTTTTATGTCATTAATAAGTTTATCATATTTTACTGCATCCTCATTATCCAAATTACCGGTCAGAGCTTTGATGAGAGATCCCAAGGGATTCAAAAGACCTCGTTTTTGACGCTTTGATGGAACTAATTGCCTTATTTTGTCCAGTAACAAATCTTTCAGGTGATCCGATTGAATCCTAACGTCAGCAAGTTCGTAACTGAATACACTTTTATGATAGCGGTTCATGATATGTTTGTTGAGATTTGTGTAGCGATTAACATTAAAATCTACTTCTTCGTAAACTAATCTTATATCTAGGGTTTTAATAATAGTCCACTTATCGTAACTAATAATGCTATTTCCTTTCTTCACAGGCAGTATTCCGGGATTTCGCTCAATCCTTTGAAGTGGAAGGCCCTGGCTCCGGCTCAACTGGACGACCAGCAGGAGCACGAATCTGTGAAGGACGTTTAATATCCTTAATGGGTATTCTTGTCTCACGATTCTTAACTTTTACAGGGACCACGTTCCTAACAATTTCCCCAGTTATTTCAGCTCTTTCAAACCGCGGTTTGTCTTTACTGCGTCTTGTATTTACTCCCTTCATAAAAACCGTATCTCCTTCTGCAATATTGAATTCTCTTTCCCCAGCACGCTTTTCTTTAACCTTTTCTTTTCTCTCTAACATTTTTTCCGTCAAGTACTGATATAAGTGTTTGGTCCGTCTAGCGTGATCATTTACTAACTTTTGAGTGTAGGATTTATCAAAATTTACATTGAAGGCGATATTAGAGTCGGTGTGACCAAAAACGACCTCAAACGGCGTAAGGCCAGTAGCCGAATGTATAGTATGGTTATAGGCCATAATGGCATAGGTCATTATGGATGCCGCATCAGTTAATTTTTGTTCGTATTTAGCAAGACGATATATTTCTAGTATGGTGGAATGGAACCTTTCGATCAGGCCCATAGAGCTAGGATTATGTGGTGTGCCGATATGCAATTCAATCTTATAAAAGCTCAAAGTCTCTTTCATTAGAGTGTTGTTAAATTCCGAACCCGGGTCCGAACTTATTTTTTCAGGTATTCCATAAAGAGAGAAATATTTTATTAAGGCTCTTACGACTTCAGGGGTAGAGCGGTTGGGAATGGCAAAGGCCTGGCCTAGTTTGCTGAAGGCATCTATGATAGTTAAAAAGTATTGGCTTTCTATAGAAAATAAATCAATAAAGATTTCTTGAAAGGGTTTTGTTTGCGTTTGCGTTAATTGTATTTCAGGTTTGTGGGGCTTTCGGTCGTATTTCATTTGTTTGCACGTTTCGCATGAATTGATAACGCTGGCCACGGTAAGATCCATATTGTTCCAATAATATACTCGTTTTAATTTTAGTAAGGTTTCGTTCATTCCTCTGTGACATGTGTTGCTGTTATGGTATCTTAATACAATCTGTCTCTGTTCTTCTTCATCTTCAATGCACATCACTCGTTTCGTACATTCATATAATTTCACCGTACCTTTTCTGAAAAGTTCTATAGCTGCTTGTACAAACTGTTTTCGGTGTGCTTCTTCTTCGAAATAAAAAAAGTGTCTTGTTTTTTGATTAACATATTCTTTCAGGAACTGTTTCACCAAATCAGGTCTATTAACAGGTAAGTGTACTTCTAAAATTTTCTGTTTCTTTCTTGAAAGGTCTTTCACGGTTATTGCGTCTTTGTTCCAGGAAAATATTAAAATTTGGTTGGGCTTTGTATCGATTGCTTCGCTGAGTATGGGGATCCCATCCGTGTCTATGTCACGCGCTGAATGAGCTGTTTGGTTTTCTTCTCTTGCACCTTCTTCCGGAATTGTTATAGTACTTGAAGACGGCGAAATCATTGGATATTGGGTCTCTATTTCTTTTCTATCTTCTATCATTTCGGTTTCATATTCTAATTTTTCAGGTGTCTCTTCAACGTTTTTCTGTTTCTTGCTTTGTTTGGTCTTTTGTAGTCTTTTATTTTCAGCTTCGACGTCTTCGAGATAGGATTTTAGTCGTTTTTCAGATTCGTCTACGTTAACAAGCATGGATTCACTATCTTCATTTCCTGTTACATTTAATTTTATACGGGATAGAGCGTCGGCGTTGCTGTTTTGTTTCCCATTCTTGTAGACGATATCAAAATCGAATTCGGCTAATCGCAGCTTCCATCTCGTCAATTTGCTGTTCGGGTCTTTCATAGAGTTTAACCACGCAAGTGGTCGATGGTCCGTAAATATAGTAAATCTTCGTCCATATAGGTAGGGACGGAAGTGTTTCACCGCCCACACAATTGCCAACAGTTCCTTTTCCACTGTGCTATATCTGGTTTCTGCATCATTTAGAGTTCTGCTAGCGTACGCTATTGGCCTATCATTTCCGATGGGCCCTTGCGAGAGAACTGCACCCAAAGCATAGTTGGACGCATCCGTGGTAAGAACAAATGGTTTGTTGAAATCGGGGAACTGCAGTAACGGAGCGCTAATTAGAAGTTCCTTACATCTTTCAAATGCCGTCTTGAATTCTTCTGTTATTTCCACTTTATGTTTCTTTTTCAGGCAAACAGTTAAAGGCCGCGTGATCTTAGCGAAGTCCTTAATGAATTTTCGGTAATATCCGACTAAGCCGAGAAAGCTCTTGATCTCGGTTGTTGTTTTAGGAAGCGGAAAGCTTAATACAGCTTTTATTTTGTCGTTATTTGGTCTGAGTCCCTCTTTTGTTATAACATGGCCCAAGTAGAGAACTTCTTTCCTAAGAAATTCGCTCTTGTCCAGGGTCACTTTCAGGTTTGTTGCTCTAAGCCGCTCAAATACTTTTCTTAGCTTTTCTAGGTGTTCTTGCAAGCTGCAGGAGTACACGATTATATCGTCGAGGTAAACCGGGCAGTGTAACCCTTGTAGCCCTCGCAATACATTATCCATGGCCCGCTGGAAAGTTGCCGGTGCTGTCTTGAGCCCAAATGGCATTCGGGTAAACTCGTAGTGTCCTGATTGCGTAGTAAATGCTGTTTTGGGTCTGTCTTCCTCTGCGACCTCTATTTGGTGATACCCACTAGCAAGGTCGATTGTGCTGAAATACGTGCACTTTCCCAGTTTGTCGAATAAGTCGTTAATATTGGGGAGTGGGTACTTGTCATCAGTAGTGATTTCATTTAGGCGCCTATAATCTATGACCATTCTGTACTTGACTTCTCCTGACGCGTCTGGTTTTTTGGGGATCAGGTGTACTGGAGCGCTCCAAGGTGAAAATGATTCCTGTATCACATTGTCTTTCAGCATTTTATTAACTTGTTTTTCTATTTCAGCGTACTGCGCTGGTGGTTGTCTGAATGGTTTAATGTATATTGGGTCTTCATTTTTTGTGCGAATATGATGCTTCACCTCGTTTGTGAATGAAAGGGGAAGTTCTTCACAGTAAAATATATCGCGAAATTCGTGACAAAGTTTGTATATACTACTACGCTCTTCTTCATTCATGTGTTCTAGACGTAAACGTTTCAGATTTTCTTTCAGCAATTCATCAATCTCAATGTTACTGGTTGTCATATTAAGTTCACAGTCGTTATGTTCAAACTTTTCAACCTTTAGAGGTTGTGTGAATGTTAGAGTCACCCTATCATTTGAGGCATTTTGAATTACAGTCGTTGCATAGAAATTTTTACACATTACGATCGTACTTGGCATGCGAACGCCTTTACCAAAATCCACGAAATTAACTATTGCTTCTCCGTCTTTTAAGTCTGTTGGAATTTTTACACGTGTCTCTGTACGCGGTGTCAAATGCACTTCATAAGGTGGATTATATATTATAGGTATTTCTGTATCCTGTGTGCGAAGAACTTGGTGTTTCATATCAACGGTCGCTTCAAGTTGTTTTAGGAGGTCAGAGCCAATCAAACCATCGTAACGGTTATCGACATCATAAACGTAAAATTTGTGCTGTAGAGTGCTCTTAAAGGTCCTTAAGAGAGGAATAATGATGACGTCATTGTGCTTACTGCGGGCATGTGTACTTACAACCTCAAATGGTTCGCTAAATTTATAATTTGTAAAGAATTCATCAACCTTTCGGGGACTAATAAATGAGCGGGTGCTACCTGTGTCAATCATAAATCGCGCGCCTATCTCAGGTAGTTCAATGTGAGGTAAACTTAACAGGCGGTCGCAATTAATATTTACTATTTCAGGCGATTGTTCGGCGAGGCCAGTATCTGAAAATTTTCTTCTGCAGGAATTGATTTGTTCTCATAAGCAGTCGTCTGTTCATAGGGCACATCTGCAATCTCAGGCAGCCCTGTGGGTTCTGTGTACATCGGTGTGTCATATTGTTCCGCATAATATGATTCTTCTGGAGTAAGTTCATAGTTGTAAAATATATTATCATTTTCAGGAGTCTCTAGCATATATTGTCTTGCTGTCCTCATGGAAACATCAGCATCTGGCTGCGGGTTAGCGTTTTGTGGCCTGAAAGGGGGGCGATATCCTTGGGGTTGTGGTTGAATACCGAATTTAAAACCATGTTGATTATTCAGGGAAGGTCTGTAGCCTTGTGCTTGAGGAATTCCGAATCTGAAGTTCGAATTTTGATTTCCGAATCCGTTATACCTCTGATTTAAGTTTGGTCTGTCTGTACCCTTGTTGTGTTTGCGGCGGAATACCAAATTTAAACTGTGTAAACGCAGGTGATGGCATACGAAATTGTTGTTGCGTATTTGGGCGAAAAGCAGAATTAAATTGAGGAGAGCCGAATTTATTATTAGAAGCAAAAGAGTTTTGTGTCGCTGTAGAAGTTTGCCTGTGCTTCGAAGAGTATTGGTTTTGAAAATTTACTTCCTCGGTTACTACACTTAAAGCATTTTCAAGAGTACTGCAACCTTTAAGACGCACCATTCTTATCAAGTTTTCCGGCAAATTATACATAAAAACGTTAAGGGCACTATTGTTGTAAATAATCATTTTAGCCGCCTTGACTCCCTCATCTTCGATGCGGTTCACTTTGGAAAATCCCAAGCAGCAAACTAGTGTTTTCGACGTCAATATAGCAGCCTATTAGAAACTTAGAAATTTATAAGAGATGTACAAGAGTTTCAGAAGACGCTTTAGGTTTCATAAAGACCAATTGAGAGTTATTATACAGCTCAAACTGTATAAAGACTGTATTAAGGGGTAAGCAAATTCTTTAGGAATTTAGACAGGATAAAAAAACACTAATATAACATTTTAAGTATTCGATTACACTTCAAGCTATTTTTTATC
This sequence comes from Teleiodes luculella, assembly GCA_948473455.1. Taxonomy (NCBI): domain Eukaryota; kingdom Metazoa; phylum Arthropoda; class Insecta; order Lepidoptera; family Gelechiidae; genus Teleiodes; species Teleiodes luculella. The sequence goes on along the minus strand of OX419592.1, from coordinate 6,301,197 downwards.
GTCAAAGCTGTACAAAGGCTGCTTAGAGCTTGTGATTTCTACCATATTTCAGCTTAAAGCGTTAATATAGTATCACTAAAAACCTTTTTCTGTACAATGCTCTTTTCGAAAACCGTTCAAAAACCTATTCTTTGAGAGTAATTCTACACTCTTGTCGAACTTAAAGTGTTATGAGTTATGTAGAGGAGAGCGTTGTAAAACTGCAATAATAAATAACACCTACAGTACAGCTTTATTATTCCCGTCGCTCGCTACGCATATTCTCTCGAAATCGAGTTAATATGGTGTTAAAAAAAACTATAGTACAGCTTGAATCATAAAAATATTACGTTAAAACTCTAATAACAAGCCAATAGCTGATTGAAATAATCTACGAATCACATTGTACAGCTATTTAACTTAAAATACTATTCAAATATCCTTCAAGCTGCTTAATAAGTTGCGTCCATTTTTAATATTGATTATCACGATTTAAGGATATTCGTGATTATATGATAGAATATCACACTAACAAAACATTATTACCTAGACTTATAGTTGAAGTTTCTCTTTAAATGTAGTATTTAAATATCAGTTTTGTTTGTAACCTCAAAAATAATAACCTCAAAAGGTACTTAATGTGTTTTAATTGAATTATCTTCTTCGCTATATGAAGATATTTCGCAGGCGCGTCAATAATATTCCATAAAAGTATACTGTATTCACAATAAATATTTCACCGCACTTAAATTTACTTCTATTCATACCCACAAACATAATATCAACATAATCCGACATTTGTTTCAATCTTCATAATATATTTATCGCGCCATTACAAATATTAATATTATTGCGTAAAGTTTTTGTTTTTACTCTTCCTAAATTATTTCCAAAAACTAATATCGTTACAAAGTCTTTTGTAAATAATATTTGTAAAGTTAAAGTTTCCTTCTACACCTTACAACATCTTTAGAGAGATTTGAAGTTTACTTGTACACCTTACAACAGCTCTATGTAGAATTAAATTTTCCATGTACACCTTACAACAGCTCTATAAAGAATTTAAGTTTCATTCTACACCTTACTGCAGACTTTATAAAGCTTTTAAGCTGATTGTACAGCCACTGTACAGCTCTTATAACGGTAAAAGCTGAATAATTTGGGGCCCTTTTTGGTGTTATAATGTCTGTATAAACCCCTCTACAGCCTAATATAGGCTGCTATAAATGCTTGAAGTATAAACAGAAACTTAAATGCAGCTTATATACAGCCTAATTTGCTGCTTGGAGGCGCTACGCACTTGTTGGATACGGTTACAGAAACCATGAAAAGACTCTCCGGATTTTATTTTCATCGTTTCAAGTTCGATTGCTATGCATTCCTCAGAACGCGGGTCACCAAAATGTTGGAGCAATAACTCCTTAAGCATCTGCCAAGTTGTTACATCCTGTCTCTCACTAAGCAGAGCAGCTGCCTTATCTACAAGCCTACTCGTTATTGTATGAAATAAGTATGTGGTTTGCGCAGCATTTCCTGCTACTGTGTAGCTGCGTTGAATATATTCAGCTTTAGAAATGAATAAATTTAATTGCTCCGGTTGGCCACCAAATTTGGGTACTAAACATAACATTTCTTTTGGAACTAAAGTCACTTGCTCAGCCATTTTCACAAAATCAGTAATTAAATTCGCAAAAGAGAACTAATTATCTTATAAATTTAACACTATCTAAAAAGAACACTTATTGCCTATGCAGTGCAATTCGTGAAAATCAAATAATCTTATTTAATTTCAGCGATTGAGTCTGAAATATTCCTTTAAAACTATACACGTAACTAATTTTGAGTCCGCAACCAGCAGGAATAGATAAGGATGGTAAAGGAATGCAAATAGATCTACTCACAAGCCGCTGAATCTCATATTATCCTCCACGCTATAGTTGCTCGCTTAACTCCAGAATCGTAGTCGAAACACTCCACTTGAAGACAATTTTGACTTCAGTCCACTCACTCCCAGTCGGCGAAATACATTTCTTAGGTCCGTGTATATTCACAGCACTTTAAGTTCGAAAACCGAAGTTATGGCCCTCAAACTCGGCCTACGTGAATATTCTACCGGTACGCTGCGCCAGTTAAACACCGAGGGGTGAGGGGCGCTCTTCAAAAAAAGTAGAGGTTAAAGTTTAAAGAACTACTTTTATTTTAATAAGAAAGAAGTGTTCTCCACATGGAGTTTTGCTTAAGACTAAAATCTTAATATTAATTACTCGTTACTGTAGCGACCCGAGGCACACGGTTATCGCTCCTAGACATGAGCTTGCACAAAAGCTACGCGTGGGCGCTCGGTTCTCGTAACTAGATACTATTATTTAATTTATTATGCATAAAGGTTATTAAATTTTTGTTTCAAACATACTTTTTGAAAATCTCTGACCTTAGAGTATAAATAGAAAATTTTCTGGCTGACTTATAAAATTTTAGCTCGGATATGTACTTTAAAAAAAATAAGTATCCCGTCCGAGAGCCCAGGTCACATTCTATATTTATTTTGTGCCCTGGTTTAGTGACACAGATGTTTATGGTGTTTTTCATGGTAAATCAATTTTTCGGAAATCAAATCATACGCGTCTCCTAGCAACGGTATCTTAGCAAAATGGAAAAGTAAACAGTCATTCTTGCCATGCTATCGTAATTTTGTTTTGGTTACGTTATTTTATTCACTTTAGATCTTTGTTTAGCTTGTTTGTGTTTATTTAAACTTTAAATATGTCTATAAAGGATTGGTTAACTTGCCCCATGGTGCGAAAGCCTAGCCCTTATAAAAAATGTGCGATAACCTGCACTGATGGTGAGATAGATCAGCAAAGATGGTTGGCCAAACTAGAGACGATGAGAGGAAAGCCTCAATTGCCCCAGTTAATAGAAAAGAAACCTAGCCCGTACGATAAGTGTGAGGTGTTGTATGGAGGCGGAATCCCAGCGCTGAAGACGTTGTTGGCTACAGACGATGACTGCGCGAAGGGTGTGGTCGGTTGCCAGTGCGACATTGGCCGGGAGAAGCTTCTCACCGCACCTCCTTATAGGACCATGGCTACTGCTCGAGGTGACGAGCCCTTGAACCGATACCAAACAGCCCCCTGCGCCCGGGAAGCCGACATACATGTTTGCCCTCCGAGACACATTCACATCATTTTCAAATCGCCGATGCATCCACAGGAATCGTTCAAAAAAGTATTCCCGTCAAACACACCGGTTAAGTATGTTAAACGCAAACTAGCCAAGCTCCTAGCGGTGTCAGACAGCAATCTCTTGCTTACTAAAAACAGAACCGTTTTGAAAGAAACTAGCTTATTAAAAGAATTGCAAGCTGATTCGCAAGGGAACTTACTCATGGACGTGTTTACTAAGAATTCTGACGATTTCTTCCTGTCATCTATTCCAATGGAGTCCTATATAACTGACTTAGTCGTCGCTAGCATGCCGACAAAGAAGACTATACCATTTATAGCGATTAAGTTCAGAGTTCGCAACCAGAACACGACTTTCACGCGATCCTACCATTCTATAATGAAGATACACGAAATAAAAAAGAATCTGGCTGGTCTTTTTGGAGTTGATTACGAGCATATAATATTAATCAGAGGAGACCAGCCGCTGAAGGACAGAATGGCTTTATTAGACCTTGATTACGACAAATACGGGATATGTGAACTCGAACTTCTGATGAAGTACAATGAGAAATTGCATTTCGAAAAGCTTTACAAAGAAAATCCGGTGCACGATGTCTTGTCGGTAATGGTGCCTTTTGGTGACACCGTGAAACATGTAAATGTTGAAATATTTGCAGAGCCTATGAAGAAACCTTATTTGGGCGGGTATAAAAATAAGCAGACAGGTGCGTAATTTAAAAAACATACTTGGCCAATCGAATAGTCCTATTATAGTAATTATTAGAAAATACTAATAAAATATTTCATTACAACAAAAACAAATTTTCGTAGGTGTGATTTACCACCATGCCTACACACAGACCCCTCAAAAACCGGAAAAGCTTCCACCAGAAAAGAAAACCTGCCGAGACACACAGACAGCTGAGGAGCGCGAGAAACTATACGTATGTAATTTTACGTTGGCGCCTATTAAATTTATCGGAATATAATGTCAACCAATAATAATAATAATCAATAATGTGTGTGTGTTGTATTATAATGTTAATCATTTTATCCACTCAAAAAATTATGCCCTTGAAAGTTTTTGATTTCCTCGCAACTTAAGTAAGTACCTATATTACAATCCTTAAATACATATATTATTTACCTTCGTCTGCCATAGATCCAAACTGTTGCTTGCATAGCGTGTGGGTTTCGAGGTTAACCTACCACACAAACGCTGGTGTCGGAATTACAGAACCGCCTTAGGACTGTCAAAACTTTAATAAAATTATACCTAATAGATTAGAATATGTTTATTGCACACAAATATGAAATATCCCCACCGAAGGACTCTAGTCCCTCTAAAGGCTCTAGCCTTGCTTAGGGCGAAATTTTACCACTACTATATTTATTTTACTTTACTTCTTCCACAAGATAGAATGCCGCGACGTACAGTTAAAGAAACAATTTTACATGCGTCGCTATTTTGAAACTGCGCCAATATTTTCCTCTATTTGTTTTTAAAGCTCCAGATACGTTTATTTAAGTAGTTCTATAACGCGTTTTGCTTTTCTACTGTATTGAAAAAAAAATGCTATGGTGACTGAAGGTAGAATAAAAGTAGGTAGAAGAAATCTTGATTAGAATAATAAAAAAATACCTTTTAATGCTTCATTTTTTAAAATCTTTACCACATCTGATATCTCTAAATTCTGAAAAGTTAGCTCTACAAATGTTAAATGTCTAATTTACTAATTCCTTTCGAGGATTCTCGAAGTGCCCACATTCGACAAGCAAGTATTTTTTAATTAGATGATGAAACGTCAAATTTTATCATATAAAACACGTAAATAAATAATGCACGAGTTACTATCCGTCATATGTCTATTTATAATTATTGTTTAGACTTGTATATATATTTATTTGAGACTAGCTTACCCGCCCGCGTGAATAGTTTTTCCCGTGGGAAGAGGAATTTTCCCGCGGTAATAGTTAGCCTATGTTCTTCCGCAAGGTCTATTCTATCTTTGTGCCAACTCCGCCCGCTTTGACTATTTCTCCCGTGGGAATGAGAAATTTTCCCGCAGTAAATCGTAGTTCATGGTCCTATCTTCGTGCCAAGTTTCATTAAAATGGGTTCAGTAGGTTCGGAGCCTATTCAATTATTAGGAATATATTAGGTAGATTTTTTACATCTTGGGTTACCTACATTATTAAAGTTTTAGTAAGGATCCCTAATTTTTTTGAAAATAAAATTAGCCTTTGTTAAACGTGGATCATGTAGCTTCTCAACAATGAAAGGTTTTTTGAAATGGGTTCAGTAGTTTCGGATTCGGAGCCTATTCGATGCAAATAAACAAACAATCAAACCTTTTCTCTTTATAAAAACCTTGGTTTGAGAAAACATTTTAAACTTAAAATGTTATTTCATTAATAAGTGTTTTAAAAAAGTAGTCACAATTTTTTGAAAATTTCAGGACACCGCGTACAGTCGCGCCACCCAAATGTCCAATCAGCACGCTTTTATCCCCAACGTGACGGACCGCATCGTGGTCCCCAAACCGTACGAGACCTATGACGAGATGATCAGGCGGCTGAACCACGATCACTACGCGACCATCATCCAAAGAGCGTTTAGGCATCACCAGTTCAGGCAGAAGGTGGACAGGTGGCTTGCTGAATGCATGTAAGTATCTTAATATTTATTGAGTTACTAGCTTTCCGCTCGCGTTAACAGTTTTTCCCGTGGAAATAAGGGATTTTCCTTCCAAAAGGTAACCTATGTGTTATTCTGATGTATAAACTATTTGGTATTCTGTGGTATAAGCTATATTTTTGTAAAGTTTCATTAAAATCCATTCAGTAGTTTTTGCTTGAAAGAGTAACAAACATCCATCCATCCATTCATCCATCATAAACTTTTACGTTTATAGGTAAAATACCACAGAATAAATACTAGCTTACCGCCCCGCGGATCTGCCCGCGTTAACAGTTTTTTCCTTGGAAATGGAAATGAGTGATTTTCGCGCGGTAAAAGGAAGCCTATGAGTTATTCCAATCGATACCTAAGTTAGATTAAAAATTTTGATTTTTTCATACCAAACTTTTTCGTTACCATAGACAGGTTTAGTATACATACAGGGAGCATATTATGTATACTGAGAGACTAAAATTTTGCTACCGAGTCAATTACAAATGTATGCACAAACAAAAAATTAACTATTTTATTATGAATTTCAGGGAGAGAATAGCTCGGATGAAGGAAGAAGACAGACTAGAGAGAGAAGCGATGGAGAGACGACTGCGAAGGGACCTTATAACTAAAACATTTCCTAAAACGCGTGAAGATTTTGATCAGCTGTATGCTATGGTAAGTCAATAATTCGTACTTCTACCATTACTTCTTGTTGTAGTAGTTATAGTATTTTCCTGTTTTTTTATTGTAATGTAAACTAGTAACGAAAATTTGAGAAAGAGAATAGGTAAAGCTTGATAGAAATATAAAAATCCTGCTCTGGCTGGGCCACATGTATTTTTTTATATTTCTCGAAATAATATAACGAGGTTTTATTTTTCTGGACAGGCGGACAGGAGGTTCTTTACACAAATGCAATTTTTCAAAACCTACATTACCTACATGTTGTATTTTTTCCCCAGGTTGATCATTGGAAACATGCAGAAATAGCCAGGATATCACAGTTGCATGCCAAAGGTCCGAAAATTGCAGAATTCACGTTGCTCCTCGATAAAGAAGTGGAACTTCTGCGAGCTATTGAAGATTACAGAGTGCAAGTCAAAGAAGATAGTCGAAAGCTCAAAGAAAAGCGATTCCTAGAAGAATTATCCAAACCGATCGCGTGGTACGGGCGCTCGGGGCAAATTGTTCAAATGGAAACCATTGAAACACAAAAAGCGACTAAACTGAAGGAACTCTACAACGCCTTCATACGAGATGACATGGAGACAAATGAGCGCATCGAGTTGCTTGTCGATATGAAATTCGCTTTGCAGGAGTTTCGACACCCACTTGCTGAAGAAATAATAGGTCTTTTGGATAGAGAATGCGACCTACTTGTACGCCGATGCAACGACCGTCAGCTGGAATTCCTGAGGCGGAGGATAACTGCGGCCGTGTTCCAGTTGATAAAAACCTCCGAACTCAATTCTAAAGTTACTAGACGTAAGGATTACAAGGACTACAAGGAAATGCAAGACGGCAAACTTTATCTATGTGAGATGTGCCACCAAGTGAAGCATTACAAAGACTTCCCTTTGAACACCCAAATGAAAGGATTTTTCATTTGTCAGTCGTGCGGTTGGAAAGACGTCCACGAACGTCTTTGGATCGATATGACTCCGTACAAGTTTATATTAAGAGCGGTGCAGCGCGACGAGCGGCGACGCAAATGCTGGGGCTCGCTCGCGTTCGTGATGCAGGAGAAAGACATCTTCTACATCGTGGAGAAACTGTGGCATTCACATTCAGCGATAAGCGAGTGCAGGGATATAGTGGAGTTGCGGTTGTGTCGGTGGCACGTGAAGCGGGACTGGTCGCCGTGGAACTGCTTCCTGATCACGGTGCAGGAGATGAAGGCGCATTTGAAGCTGGAGCGGCCCGAGGACGTGTACGACGAAGAACTGGTGCAGAAGGTGTGCACCAAGCACAGCCTCGCTAAAGCCACCTTCAACCAGCTCATCTCCGTCAACAAGCGGTACACGGAAACCGGCGACTGGCAGGGCGTGCGCGCGCCCGCTCACAAACGCGTCGACGCTATGGAACTTTAGTTTTTTTAATGTAGATTACGTAGATTAGATTAATTTAATATTATTCGTATTCTTTTACGATTTTGTAGGTGAGCTTTGTTGATTTTTAATATTTTAATCATGTTACTCAGAGCTTTAAATAGCGACTTATGTTGTCTCGTGATTATTCTCTGCAGAGAAGCGATTTTTCTAAATACTACAAAACTAAACACATTGCGGATGTAGTGAAAATATTCTTTTGGAATAGAAGTTTATCCGTAGAATAATTACAAGATAATATTTTAAATTATATCAAGCTTTAGTAAATCGTTACAAATGCAAAGCACTGCGTCACAGTGCGTCACATTGCTACATTTTTATTTCAGGTAATTGAACTATTTGTTAATGTTAATCGTTTCATTATTGTAAATAGGATGTAAAAGAAAACTAGACATTTTATTTAAATTGTCCTTCTTTTAATAATTACACGTAATACTTTATAACATAATTACACATTACATATACAATAATAATTTCTCAAGATATCAAACTCTCGTGATAGTTAAAAACAACATACTTATATTCAAAACGCAGGTGTGATATAAAGGTGTAATTTCATAACGAAATGCACTTTAAGAGCTACACTTAGTTAATACATACATAGGTCAATAAATTAATATAAATTTTAGGCAATAAGAACTCCAATAGCTGTACAATACAACAAACACGAAAGATCGCTACATTTTAATTAAACGGATCATTATATATTATTATCATACGATCCAACTTAGAAAATATGGTAAAGCTGTCAAAAACAGTTTGTGTGGCCGCGCCTATGCCCGCTGTTACAACCGAGTTAAGGACCAAGATTTTTGATAGAAAATTATTCGATTTTATTAACAGTTGACGTGTGTGCATAGCTTCAATCAGAATCTCTTTATTTTCTTTAGTCAATGAGAAAAACTATTTTATATAAAATAAAAAAAAAACAACTTCATTTTATATTCCTTTTACAAGTTAATGTATACTTATGCTTTTAATAAAGATCAGCTAGCCATCCAAAATAAGATAAAGATAAGATATATCCTTTATCGGATGATTCAGTCAGTTTGAAAATTTAATAAGAAATATAAAAAGTGACAACGGAATTAATTAATGTCAATCATTCGCTGTCTTAAGGCTATCAACTATGTGTTAAAAATCCAACATCATAAAATTGTCCTATTTTATTTTCTACGCGTAAAATCATTCTCTCGATTGCGAGCAACTAACGACGTTACATTTCGTCGTTGCCAAAACAAGAGCTCTTATGTGACGCCCTGGACGAAAATCACTTTTTTACACCATGTTGTAAAAAATCAAATTCTCCACCTTGTACAAAAACTCCCATGTCAATATCTTATATATTCGCAGAGGTACAGGCAACGATAAAAATCTCCCATGTGGCGCTCGAAAATAATTGACAATCAAAATATCTCATGTGGTGCAACTGTGCACCACATGAGATATTTTAAATATCGCTAAAATGATATTTTGTGCTAATGATAAACACTTGCGAGGTTTTGACTTGCATAGGTACTTTGAATAGACCTTTAAGATGGATATAAGCTACCTTTTACTGCGGTTTTACGTGGGGAACACTAAAAGTTTTGCACTTCTAGCTAATCGAAACTATTCAATGAATTTTGAATGTTATACACTTCTCATCAAAAAAATCGAAACACCTTGCAAACAAACTTAGTACGGAAGTGTTTCGATTTTTTTGATGAGAAGTATATTTTTGAAACGACTTGCAACAGTTGCAACCTTCATAGTAATAAAAAAAATTGGCGTGAAATAATGTTTTTTTTATCACACATCAAATTTCAACGTAGGTACGCAATGAAAATGGCCGAAAAGCCGAAAATATTTTAGAGCATGAAGGAAAAAAATTACGCGCCTAAAATAAAATAAAATTCTAAAATTTTTCTTCCTTCATGTTTTAGAGCGATGACTTTTTATGATTTTAAAAGTTCTCTCTCTCCGCAAGACTGCCGCTTGTCATCAAAATACTTTTGGGAGAGAAGCATCTTGTTTGAGCACCGTGAGGCGATGGTTTGCTGAATTTCAGTGAGGTCGGGTTTCTCTACATGACGAATTTCGTGAAGAGCAGCCTTCAACTGCCGTCAACGAAAATAATGTGGCTACTGTTAAGCGGCTAATTGAAGAAAACCCGCGGATTACCTATGAGACAATTCGAGGACTATTGGGGATTGGTGTGAGCCAAATTCATAAAAGTTTACACGAAGAATTAAAAGTTCGGAAACTTTGTTGTCGTTGGACCCCTTATGAACTGACAGCTGCAGAGCAGAAGCGGGCTCGCGTGGAATGGTGCTTACAGATGCTTCTGAAGTACGACCACGGATATTTTAATGCTGTTTATGACACTGTCACAGGAGAGGAAACGTGGATTTATTGTTTTAAATCCGAAAAAAAAAACAGCCATCTTGTGTATAGGTGTTTGAAAATGAGAACAGGCCAACAAAAGTGAGGCAGGCGAGAAACGTTGGTATAAATTAGATCGCGTTTTTTTTCTCAGCTCGGGTCCCATCTGCACAATTCCACTTGAAGATCAAAAAAGGTGTTAATGCCGAGTGGTATTCTACCATTTATTTACCCAGGGTGTTAGAAAAAGTTTGCGAAAGACGACCAAAAAGCCGCGTTCTCCTACATAATGACAACGCTTCTTCACACACGGCCAACAAAACAAAGTCATTTTTAGCTTTCGAAAAAGTAGGTACGCTGGGCGTCTCATCAAGTTACTCACCCTATATAACAATAAGCATGCTACGCATGTATAGGAGAATCGTTGGAAAGGGACTAGACATGTATACGCTGACCAATCACAGAGCAGTTCTCTCGGCTCAGATCGGTATTGTTTCGTTCAGACGCTCGCCTCGTGAGGTGCTTGTTAGCGACGCCTCTTTGGTGACCGCGGGTTGACCGCTCTCTATGGTTTTTTATAATCTGCTGTCATGTGTTGTGTTTTGTCTTTCCTTTATACTTCAATAATACGATTTGCAATCTGGTGATTTTCTTTATTATTTATCTAATTCCTCATCGAGAGCCACGATCCCAACAGTGCTCGTGCGGCAAAAGTGGTTAAAATGGGTCCTCAACTGACCCGCCAGCAAAGAGAACATATAGTGGTGTTGCGGGAAAGCGGCTACACTATAAAAGAAATAGAACGCCGAACAGGCATAACAGTAAGTATTTTTTTCACGATGATATTTCGAGATGCTAGAAGCATAGAACGAACGAACGAACGAATAAAATGAAATAGCCCAGTAATTTAGCTATCCGCATTTTCATTTTAATTTTGACGGTTAATGCTCAGAATTTAGCAGTTACGTGTCAGAAAGAGATCTAGTTGTTCGCATCTAATATTTAATTTCGACGGATATATTGATATATGGTTGCAATGAAAGCATACTACTTATCATTGAATAACTTTATCATCATTCTCTTGCCCTGTTCCCATTAGGTGGGGTCGGCGCAGTATGTCATCCTCTTCCACTCTGCCCTATCACTCGCCATATCCATACTCACACCCTTCTTACACATATCAAGACGCACACAATCCATCCATCTTTTCCTCGGCCTTCCTCTTCCCACACATCCTTCAACATTCATACTCATTACTCTCTTTGTCACATGCGTTTCCTCTCTACGTAATACATGTCCCAACCACGCCAGTCGATGTCCTCTCATTTTCTCCACAACAGGTGCTACTTTCATACTTCCTCTTATATACTCATTCCGTATTTTATCCATTCTACTCACCCCACACATTTCTTTCTTCACAGGCCAACATTCCGAACCATACATGACGACAGGTCTTATGATGGTTTTATATATATATAACTTTATTTAAATTTAAAAGATTGATATTGAATTATCATATTCGTATTTTAAAAGTTTGTGCTGATATTTAGAATACTTTTTTAATTTCATTTATTTTGTTTCAGGTATCAACATCTACGATTCGACGTAGATTGAAAGAGAGTGGCCTAAAAACTAGACGGCCAGCAAAAAAAATTGTTTTTTTCGGAAGCCCACGCTCAGGCCAGGATTGGCTTTTGTTTACAATATTATAATTTTGACTGGGAAAACAACGTTGTCATATTTGTCGATGAGAAAGTATTTCAATCCAATAGAGACGGGAGGAAGATTTTAAAACGGCGAGACAATGAACGCTATAAGGCTGCGAATTGTTTACCCAACAGATCGAGTGGTCGGCTGAGCATTGGGTTTTGGGGTTGGATGAGTTCGGTAGGTCCTGGAGAACTGGTAGAGATATCAGGCTTTAAAATAATGATCTCAAATTAGGTATAATAACATTGTGATTTGTTGATTTTAATTATTAAAAAGTTTATTTATTTATCTGTTTGTTATTATTTAAGTGATATACCTTACCCATTCATCCATATCTTATTATTTTGAACAACTCATGTCGATAGTTAGTGCCACTTCCTTAGAGCATTATCGCACGAAACGAATTAAATTCCTAATTCGACCCTTGTCTTTCCCAGCAACTTCCTAAGCCAAAGTTCGAACCCACCTGTGGGCTTACTCTTGAAAAATAATTCCAATAACCAATTCCAATTTCAATAGAAAAGCAGTGCCTTTATATTAGCAGTGCAGTGATATTGATTCTTTCATATAAAACTCAACAAAATAATTGAAAGTTTTACCTATTCCTTTTTCTCTTTAAAAAAAATATGAAATCTACTTTTGAAATCTACTTAAACTAACAACATAGTATGCACGTAAAAAAATATTCGTAATGCGCGCCACCCAACCGTAAATCCATGAATCCTACTTGGTTGAATCAAGAGAAGCTAAACTTTATACCAACAAAAATATTATTGAAGTGTGAATGAATACAAAACCGGTTTAGCGGACGACGAGTCAAGGCCGTGTGCGCTGTCATAACACTGAGCGGGACGAAAGACGAAAAATACATCGCACACTCTCGCACCTTTCTGTGCGTTCAACTCTTAAAGGGTCAAAGTCCATCAAGGGTAGGTTGATCTGACGCCCAGTGTACAACTCGTCACCCATCCTGCACATAGCACCGACCTAGGTTTCACTTTTACCAACTCCGAAGAGGCAGTGAGTGATAGCGTTCAATCAGCTCATAGAAAACATACCTTCAGATCTGTGGTCTTTCTGTTTTAAAAAATGGTTCGATCGCATGAATTTTTTTTTTAAATGTATAGGAGAGTATTTTGAAAAGCAATAAACATAATACTTTGGTTATAACATAATGGTTTTTTTAAGTTACGTAAAACATTTAGTTTGATCTAGCTACGTAGACCGACTATCATCCATTTTATGATTCTCTTATTTTTGTGCCTGGAATTTAAAACTGATTTGTGACTGAACTTCTTCTTTACTGAACAATTTATTTTATATTTTGTATTTTTGAGAATGTCGACTTAAAATACGTGAGATTATAGAGGTTGATTTTATAGTAGTCTTTTATTTTTAGTTTCATAAAACCTCTTATGTTTCTAAAATTAGCAACCAAAACCTCTCATGTGCAGAAGTCGTGGAAAAAAGATAAAAAAAAGTGGATTAATGTCTCGGTATCGATACTGTAATAACTATAAAAAATGTCTGAAATATAGATACATATATAACAAAAATAAAATTGACATGCCTCCATACATTTTTTTTTCACGGAGAAGTTTTTTTCGATTTTCTCAAAAGTACCATCTGTGCACATACAAGGTCTTGTTTTGGCAACGACGATTTGTACATATACGAACACAACGTGTTCTCTAACTTGTGGTACAAATATTATTTTTGATCGCGGTGCGGCCGACCATCTCCGATACACAACACCACGTACGTAGTGGACACTTTAAAGTTCGAATGTGGTATTTGACACACACATCAAACAGCTGACTTCATTAGACGATTTAAGATTCACGCTATTGTCTGAAAATGTGTCAGCATTTTGTTCCAATTTGTAAAAAGCTTTCACTAAGTTCAAGGTATTGTTAAAATCTGGAAAGTATGTAGGACCGCGCCTTACGTTTTACCCGAAACTACCTCTATTTTATTTAACAGGAAACCAACTATTCATACTAGCTAAAATGTATTTACAGTAAAGAATTGTGCCTCATTAGAACGATACTCTAAAATTTGTAACCCCAAAGCGGTATAATACAAAAAAAGTGCAGACACATTATTCACATAAATGAATACATATCTATTTTACACTTACTCGACTATTTTTGCACTTTATATTGCCAGTTCATAGGCTTAAACTCGGAATATCTCAATTAAATTAAGAATTCATAACCCATATCCATGTTTAGTGTAATTAATTATTTCTTAACAGTTTGTGATTATATTTACAACAATGTTTAGTGAAGGAGATGTATTCATACAAAACGGGAGACCAAATGATGCCCCGGACGTTTATACAAACTATTACATAACCCCATTTTAATCATAAAACTGAACAACATTTTTCAAGGTTATTAAGTGGAGTTTTGAAACCATGTTTTGATACTTCAAATAGGACTCCTGGAAATAGTTGCTTATTTTAACGGAAAGGCTCATCTTTCGTAATATAACTAAAGTATTTTCAATTTATACTTTAAAACCACTCACTTCAATAAAATTTAAACGAGTCTATCGTATATTGCATAAAAACAACAAGTGAAATAATTATTCAATAAATACTCAACATACAAAAGACTACGTTTAAGTTTCACGGACTGTGATGTAATATTATAACAAAAGGCTATTTTGTTATTATAAATGACTTAAAATTTAAAACTGATTATTTAATTTGGTGTGTGAATCGTATCACACGACATTAAGGCAAACTGTGAACCATGCTGGTTTAATTTCTGCATTCTACTGCCACTTATTTCAACCTACATTACATATTTTATTACGAATAAAAGTTTCTTTTTTCAATTCTGTTGCGTAAAAGAATATGCGTGAGTGAGAACACTAGATTTGTTAAAACAACAATGATACAGTTATATAACTGTGGTAATTCAGTTTGTATAGTCCAATTTTACAAGCATAGCACGTTATGTCTGATGCTAGTCGTTTTTAATAACGCCACAAGAACAAAAACAGATCCTAATGTAACACATTATGAAACATATTTGACACTCACGATCACTTCTGCAAAAACGAAATTTACCCCAAACGGGATAACTTTAACGTCATTCAAAACCTTAGAGCAACGCCGGCCTTCCGTACCGGAAGGGAGTACGCATAGCGATTTTACTCTAGGCAAATTTTTCTGTCATTTTTTGGGGGGGGAAATGTGCACACAAGTGCAGTTCCGCATCCTTACATACAAAACAAATCACTGTAAAGACGACACTACAGTAACAATTTAGTGTACGGATGAAGTCATGTCATAACTCACACATTGTCTCGTTTTACCATAGCAACCATAGAATTACGTTGCCATAGCACGTATCAAGCGACTTCTCGCCGAAAGTCGGATTTATCGCGCGACCGACCTGTTTTTTGTACTGGCGGGCGGATTAGATGTTGCTGAACAAATCCGTCAACAAATAAGAATAAAATTTGGGAATTTCGAATTTAACTGTATTAAATAGCTTTAATATGATATGAATTTACTTATATGTGAAATGTAACACTATCTTTTTGTAAACTTGATGTACCAGACCTCTTTTTACAGCAAAAAACAGAGTAATTAGGTATTTTTGATACTACGGCTCTTCACTTGCGTGACTAGACTCGGTCTACGAAGAGATCCGATCGCAACTGGTTTTTATAATCGCTCATGCCCATTGGGCATTAAACGGCATGTAGCATTGACAGAGGGGTAATGGCCAACGCCAACTTCCGGTACGGAAGGCCGGCGTTGCTCTAAGTTCAAAACTTTCAACTTTAAATGGAGCGTCTAGCAGAAAAATGTCCTACTCTAAATAAAAAAAGTCACATCACTTACGATATGACTTCTTTGCTCGCCATTTGCGAAAATACAATGTTACAGATGTTTCATTCCACGAGCACGGTTTGTGCATGACTGTGTGAGTATCGACCCAACTTTAATGTACATCGGTACATTGTCTTTGTGTGCGTGCGTACGCTCAGGAGCGTTGAATTCTAAGCCTACGCACACAGAGTCAATGTACATGTGTATAGTTACACAATCATGGCTGGCCCACTCTTGTCAAATAAAACATTTGTAGTACAGTTTGAATGGAAGCCGTCGATGTCCACAGAACTGGATAGACACGATGGCAGCTAGAGCTAGAATAAGGTGGAAGAGAGGTCGGAGCTGGAGCTGGAGTAAGAGCAGTTTAGGTTACTGAGGGACATGTCCTGCGGCACGTCGGAGGGGGAGGAGTGGTAGCGGGGCGCGGGGGGCGCGGGGGCCGGCGAGGGGGAGGGGGAGGGGCCGGGCGCGGGGGGAGCCTCTAGCTCCTTGTCGCTGTTCTGCATGAACTCTATAATCTTCTGCGTCGCTTTCACGTGCGCCATTATCACCGCTTCCGCCTGCAACGAGATACGTAAGTTCGATAAAGCTAATATTGACAATTATAGTTTACAAGGCCAACTTAAATCTTATAATAACTAAGAGTTAAATAACAATAATAAAGAAACACATTTAACAGTTTACAATATACTTTTTAAACAGTTTACATTTACATGTTATATTTTCGCCAAACGTAACCAGTTTGTTGGCAGATTTTTAAGCTCTCAATATTCCCCAACATTTTATAAAGTACTTTTATTGTGTTGATTTGTAATGCTATTACGTATCACGGCAATAAAAGCAGTTGTTGGTGGTGTAGTGTGTGGTAACAACCCGCAATATCTACACCACATTCGTGGCGTTAAGTTAAAAGCAGTTGTTGGTGGTGTAGTGCGTAGTGACAAACAACCCGCAATACCTACACCACATTCGTGGCGTTAAGTTAAAAGCAGTTGTCGGTGGTGTAGTGGGTGGTAACAACCCACAATACCTACACCACATTCGTGGCGTTAAGTTAAAAACAGTTGGCGGTGGTGTAGTGGGTGGTTACAACCCGCAATACCTACACCACATTCGTGGCGTTAAGTTAAAAGCAGTTGTTGGTGGTGTAGTGGGTGGTAACAACCCACAATACCTACACCACATTCGTGGCGTTAAGTTAAAAACAGTTAGCGGTGGTGTAGTGGGTGGTTACAACCCGCAATACCTACACCACATTCGTGGCGTTAAGTTAAAAACAGTTGGCGGTGGTGTAGTGGGTGGTTACAACCCGCAATACCTACACCACATTTGTGGCGTTAAGTTAAAAGCAGTTGTTGGTGGTGTAGTGTCTAGTGTAGTGTGTGGTGTGTAGTGTATGGTGTGTAGTGTGTGGTGTGTAGTGTGTGGTGTGTAGTGTGTGGTGTGTAGTGTGCAGTGTGTGGTGTGAAGTGTGCAGTGTGTGGTGTGTAGTGTGCAGTGTGTGGTGTGTAGTGTGTATAGGTACTCACGCTGGCGGTGAGCGTGAAGAAGGTGAAGTATTTGTTGAGCGTGGGCAGCAGCGGCTGGTAGCGGGGCACGCGCTGGCGGATGTGCGCGGCGTGGGGCGGCGCCGACAGCGCCATGTTGTGGTGTGTGGTGTGTAGTGTGCAGTGTGTAGTGTGTGGTGTGTATAGGTACTCACGCTGGCGGTGAGCGTGAGGAAGGTGAAGTATTTGTTGAGCGTGGGCAGCAGCGGCTGGTAGCGGGGCACGCGCTGGCGGATGTGCGCGGCGTGGGGCGGCGCCGACAGCGCCATGTTGCCCACCAGCAGCGCCAGGTACGCGCCCACCATCGTGTGCTCCATGTGCGTGCCCGCGCGCGCCAGGACTACAACAAACAAACACATATACTTCACTACATAGTCACAGAAGAAAACAATAGTGCTAACCCGTACCACTGGGCGGTCACTCCATACAGAAAATGCGTTTTGACAAGCTACTTTTTTTTGAATATCAACTACAAGTCAATGGCGCTGGGCACTATGTAAAACACCCCCGAACACCACCGACGGAGTCCCGCGGCGCCTGCGGGGTGCGGGGCGTGGGGCGCTATATCGGGCGGGGACTCATTTTGGCGCAGGGGGGTGAGTGTCCTTTCTGTACGGGTTAGTACTATTATTTTCTTCTGTGCCCATGCGGTAAGACAAAGGTGGGGCGAAACAATTAGGATAGTACATGGTCCAAGAAAACAAGGTTTAACAATTAGACTACGTGACTGACACAAGCCTACATCATTTTGCGCTGTTCATTCTTGTCTATTACACGCATTCGACAAGGATGAACAGGCAAAATGACGTAGGCTTGTGTCAGTCACGTGGTCTAATTGTTAGACCTTGTTTTCTTGGACCATGGGATAGTATAAGATGGCCTTTATCCCTCCCTAAAATCTATTATATCTCTGTACCAAGTTTCACCAAAACTTCCCGCGCGACACCTTTTTCCCGTGGGAATAAGGTACCTTCCCGCGGTATAAGGTGGTCATTCTACTCCAAGGTCAAATCTATCTCTGTACCAATCTTCATCAATACATTCCAACTGTACAATACAATACAATAGTACTACTATTTTTCCCGTGAAAAGGTAACCTTTATACATCTCTATTCTATCTTTGTACCAAGTTTCGCCAAAACTTTCCAATTGCTTCACGTGGGAATGAGGAGTTTTCTCGCGGTAAAAGGTAGCTTATATCCTTCTCCAAAGTCTATTCTATCATGCCAAGTTCCCACCCCACGGCTCCGCCCGCGCTTTCTGTAATTCCCGTGGGAATGAAGTATTTAGCCACGGTAAAGTAGCCTACGTCCGTCCCCAAGGTCTATTCTATCTCCATACCAAGTTTTATCAAAATCGGTTGAGTGGTTTTGGCATGAAAGCGTAACAGACAGACAGTTATTTTCGCATTTATAATATTACTAGCGACCCGCCCCGGCTCCGCACGGGAAAATAGTTATTGTGGGTTATTCTTAAGTATATTATGCATGTATTATACATATAAACCTTCCTCTTGAATCACTCTATCTATTAAAAAAAACCGCATCAAAATCCGTTGCGTAATTTTAAAGATTTAAGCATACATAGGGACATAGGGACAGAGAAAGCGACTTTGTTTTATACTATGTAGTGAAGTAGGGATTTGTATGATACCATGAAGGCATTATCTACTTACGCTTGGCGACAGTTTCGTCGATGTCATCCTGCGACTTCTTGTCCTTGTTTTTCTCTCCGTCCAGCAGAGCGTCAGTATTTTCCTCCGCCCGCCTGCCAAATGGAAAACACCATTAAACCACTCTTTTTTATATTCATCTAATAAATATTTATTGTAATAAATTTCCTGAAAACAAAATTTTATGGTACTTTTTAACGATTAGGACCTTCAGTTTTTAAAACTAATAAAAAGAATAGCTAGTGATATAAAATCGAATCTCCATACAAGTTTTAGTCAACTTAATCTTTTTAGTGCATAATTTTAATTTAGTAATATGGACGTGAAACTAACTATGAAACTTTTGTTATATTTTCAATTTTCACTTCACCTCCCTTTTAACTCCTTGCTTGCTTAATAGCACAATAAAGTTAATAAGCTTTACTTCTCTGTATGAAAAAAGCTATCTTTTCTCCAATCAGCGCTAGAATTACGAAGAAAATCAACTCATCCTAAACACATAAGTGAGTGCTTGATAAAATCTATCTTAACAGATTTTTTCTGTTCAAAACCCGTCGATCACACAGCATAGTAACAAGGTCATTCACCCTTGATCTCATGCTACCTTAGTACCTACAGTTTCGTACAGATGGCATTAGTGTTTTGTATTAAAAGAAATTAGACAAGCCCTTCATCATGATGTGATCAAGATCCTTGCTGTTGTTATTGCACAGATTAAACAATAAAGGTCTTACCACAAAAAAGATAAACATACAATTAACGCTTGTCTAAAAAGCTTCTATGAATAATTTTATAGATTTTTTTCTACACGCACAACATTTGTATTTGTTTTATGGTAATAGGTGGCCATTTAACAACACTTGTTTAATTTTTTTATGATAATGTTGAACACTGCATGTATCGAGTAAGCACGTAATCAAGCATCAAGTCCGGTGTAACTTGATTGGTCCTTTTCGTCATAAGCGGTTAGGTCAAATCATGAAAAAATAAGAAGTAGACTAAGAACAGTGTTCAGTTTGAACACTATCATAAAGTTGAAGTAGTTAAGTTGGTGAGGTGCAGGAAAACAGGTCACTAATTAGTTGAAATTTATTACGTAAATCCTCTGGTTGTAAATGCACACTAAAGATTAATTAATAATAAACCAAAGTAATAAACTAAGTAGTTTTACAACGCGCGGCAAAAGTAGGCCGACGAGTCTGCAGAAATTGATGTGCGGTTTTGAACCGTACAAACAGTAAGTTATCTTCATACAACGTGCCGCATCGGTGTGAACGTCTGCGCGCCGTGTAGGCACGCGCTGTCACGCATACACTACCATAATTAATAGGTTACACTGCCGCCCCCTTATTCTATGCTAGTGTGTGCATGACAGCGCGTGCCTACAAGACGCGCGGCGCGGACGCACACATTCAAACCGACAGCGCCACGTTGGTATAAAGATAACTTACTGGTTTAACTGTGTGAGTATCTGGCATCCCTTCAGGTAACAGTGCCCGTACCCAAAGGCGGGGGCGCGGCCAAAATCAAAACTAATAATTAGAGACGGAGCCCCTCAGGCGTCGTCTCCTTCACGATTTTTTCCGTCTCAACGCGCTAGGCCTAGATCGGAGTCTCCTTCGAGCTGCGCCTAGACGCGTTGGTACATAACTACTTTGGGGTAGTCTTCCGCTCTCCCACAAGTCCAGTGAAGCTTAATTCGTTGTACTTTGCAAAACAAGCATAGGTCAATTAAAAAAAATAAAAGTATCGAAGGCCACTATATTACCACCTTAATTTTAACCTTATACCCTCAACATAAAGTCGAAAACGAATGCAAAACAAGGCCTAACAAGAAGACCACGTGGCTGACACAAGCCTACGTCATTTTGCCTATTCATCCTTGTCGAATGCGTGTAATAGACAAGGATGAACAGCGCAAAATGACGTAGGCTTGTCAGTCACGTGATATTCTTGTTAGACCTTGTTTTCTTGGACCATGCATTTTATAAAATTGTTTTGCCTACCTGGCGAGGTCTTCCCGCTTGTAGAAGAGGTCGACGATGAGGTCTAAGGCGGGCGCGCCGCGCGACCCCGCGTCTTCCGAATCGTCCGCTTGGATCCTCACCTCCAGCAGTCGCTGTGTGTTCACCTCGTTATTTTGAACAAGGTTTATTAACAACATCAGAACCTGAAACCACAAACGAATGTTTCAAGTATGTGTTCTATTTTGTACAGTAGCCAGCACATGCAGCGATAATCGGCGCCGCGCGCCCAGCGCCTACAGCTCATGTTGACCTTGAGAGTGCCCCGTGTGACCCGTATTTCGTAAGGGTAGTAGTTAATTTCGTAGTGCTAATGTCCAACCGTATGAGCTGGCTTCTGTACTTCACGTATTTGAAATTATTTAACGTTAAGTATTTACAACATTAAAATCTCTTCTTTCTAACCCTCTTTAGGGTTGTCAATACCAAAATTATTATACTACCTACTAGCGTATAAAATTAAATTTGCAGTACACCTAGGATGACAATGTAATATAGTATTTACTTACACAAACACTAAATTCGAAATTCCTATCGTCAGGCACGAAGTTCCCTTGGTTGTTGAGGATGATAAGGCAAATCTCCATCACTGACGGCTGTTCCCCGACTACTTTAGCTCCTAATGAACCTAGAAAAAAAAACATATTATTAGTATTAATATAGAATAGAATATGAGTATCAAAGAAGTATTGATATAATAATTCCGACGTTGCATTGTTGCAAAGTTAAAAATTTCGACGTCTTATATTTAAAGCAAAGATATATAAATCAAATCCACGGGAAAAATTGTGACGTGAGGTCGGGAAGTCGTGGGGTTTTGTAAATAAATATACTGCATTTTTTTAGCGACGATGATAGGCTGAAATGAGGAGAACATGTCTAGATAGGGTTATATAAAGCCCGACCAGAAATATAAAAAACCTGCTTTGGGGGCAATAAACCTGTACCGAGCCTGTCGCTTCTTACGTAGTAAGCCTACTGCTTATGG